>JANHAO010013015.1:0-16064 GCA_026873985.1 Saraca asoca | reverse complement strand
AAAATAAAAAAGTGATTGGAAATTTTTTTATTTCCAATGGCACTGACCCCTTGGAATATTTTTCAAATCATTAAAAAATTAAAAACAAATAAAATAATTTCATATTTCAATGGATATTTTGATGGACACACCTGTTGATATATCCCTTGAAATGGATAAAAATAAATAAGACAAAAAAAAATTGACTCCAATGGATATTCCAACGGAATTGTCAGTTCCAATGGATAATTCCAACAGGAATTTTTCGTTGGAATTATTAGTTGGAGGAGAATTATGGACAGAAATTCCAATGAAAATTTTCTGTTAGAATTATTAGTTGGAGGAAAATTATGAATGGATATTCCAATGGATGGAGTCCGTTGGAATTTCTGTTGGAGTGCAAAATCTGTTGAAATTGGGCATTCCAACAAGAGGTTTTCCAACGGACAAAATCCCTGAAATTCTTGTAGTGTCTTTTTCAACCACACTTGCTCTCTTCCTTCTTTGATACCCAAAAAATGCTAAGCCCTAGCAGAGCTACCACCAGCATTCTTCCCCTCTCCAGTTCAGCTGCAACTTTGGCCACCCATCATGCGAGCAACCAATCTCTTTTCCCTCTAATTCTCAATGAAGCTGACCAAATAAGCCACATGAAGTGTAATAACTAGTTTGCATTGCCCAACTCACTAAAGATCTTCTTCTAGTGACCATCAAAGGCCATGTCGAGCCACCAGCCTCTGACCATCCTGTAGTCTCGCCGTCCACCCTATCCTCTATTTAAGTTTGAACCATAACAATAGTCCAGCCCCAAGCCGACCCTATTCCCATTGCCCAGTTGAGATTCACTAGTTGAAATAGATTCATGATTGAGCTTATCCACCGTGGGTTAGCTTTGGTTACCATGAAGGAGCTCCCTCCGTCCTAAGATATAGTAGATGGGATCATGCATGTGGTTAATCAAAACTAGTGAATTTTGGTATCTTTGGTACTCAAAAATTCCCTTTCTTAATTTGTGCTCTTATCTTAAATGCTAGGAGTAGAATGTATCCTTGTTGAAATTTTGGGTTAGTTGCTAGCAATGCTTTGCAAAATTTGGCCTTAAGGTTTAAGCTATCAAAGAGTTAAGTAATCTCAAACAGAATTAAAGTAAGTACCATGGAGAATTTCATTAAAGTATTTTAGGTTATAATTGCTAGTGAATTTTTGGGAAGATTTAACAAATTATATTAGATTGTGATTGTTGGGAATTTGAATTAATTAATTAATTAATTGAGAAAGGTCAAGTGTATTAGGATAATTAAATTAGGGGAACTATGAGACACCGCTATTTAACAGAATTTAAATGCTTTGTAGGGCTATCCTCAAGATAAAGTGAGTAGAGGTAAATAGGAGGCTTATTGTAGGCAATTGCAAGTGAAAAATCTACCAAGGCTGGTTAGGTTTTGCCAGCCAGCATTATAACTAGGTATAGAAAATTATTGCTTTAATTTGGAGTCCTCTAATTTTATATTTAAGTGTTAGACACTTGGCGTTAAGAGTTAGATCAATTTATTTTAGTTTCAAGCTAAGTTAGGAAAAACATATTTGTTGCAATATGAAATTGAAAGTATGACCCTATAGCACTTGGTTCACAAGCTCTTGAATTCCAAGGATGGGCCAACGAAGTCTTGAAGTTGGAAAGCAAGATTGAAGATTTAGTCTAACTAGCATGAAAGCTCCAAACTAAGCTCAATGAGTTTAGAAATTGTGAAAGAAAAGTTTGCTCTTTTAATGCTATATACTATATAAAGAGTTGTCTTATGACATTAAAACCTAAAACTTATCTATGTTTCATTATAAGTTATTTGGATTTTTCTTTAGACTTGTGCTTTTGAAAGTAAAAAAAAATGATATTTGAGTATGGATTAACATTTAAAGTTCTTCTTATGCTTATAGAACTGAATTATCATATGGTTATACATGAATTGATGTTGATCACTTGTTTGTATTATCCTTATGAATGAGTATTGTTTATAAAAGGAAAAAGTATAGCTATTGATTTTGTGATAAATTGATAAAGTTAGGTGCCTAGAAATTTCCCCTAAAAAATGCCCCAAGTGCACTTGGAATAGTAAAATGGTCATATTATATGATGGGATGACAAGGGGGAGTTACTTGTTGGAAGAACAAGTAAAATGGAAGAAATGATATTATGAGGATGGTTAACTATGGGAACACTCCTTTGGATCCTACTATTATTTTGGAATTATTTGAACCTTTATGTTTAACTATTTACCTACTTTCAATGATCAAGAATAGTTGGAAACCTCAAATCTTTGTTTAATATTTTACTTCTTATGCTTAGGTGTATAGTTAAAGCTTTTCTTCTCCCCCTTTTCCTTCCTACTTACATGAATTATTTGAAAGTACAAGGTATTGTTTATGTATGATTTTGGGTTGAAAGAGTTAATCAATAAAGGTATAATATCTATATTGATTTCTAATTGTGTGTTCCAATAGTTTGAGTGGAAAACTTACTATTTTTTTTTCTATAAAGACTACTTCTAATTCAAAGAATGTACCTTGAAACTTATTAGATCATGAAAAGCAAGTTTTCACATTGTTATGGATAGAATTGCGCAAAGTACTTTTAGTACTTAAGTTCATATGTTAACTTCTTTATAGCACATTTTTTTTACTATTAATTAATTTCTAGAAAATTATTCATTCACAAAGTTTCAATGAAACTCATTCCACATTTTGTTTTAAGGAAAATAGAGTTGTCAACCTCCATCCCACCTTTAAGTTGAACCAACCATGCTGGAGACAGAAGGTAACATTGGGAAATCATCAGACGGTAGCTATTTCATATGTTGAGTCTACATATGTGTGTATACAATTGATGTAGGGTGTGTATATGTTAGTTATGGTAAACAGAAGTTTTATGAAGAGCTTATAACCTAGGTTAAATCCAAAAAACAAAGGAAATTCTATCAGATTTTTATTGATGATATTAGAGTATGGTCTAGGGTCAAGGTGCATAAGTCTACAATTGCCAATATAGGATGGACATATTGAGGTTATGTTAATGTACCTAGGAACACAAAGCATAAATAAGAACATGTCTATAACTTTTCCAAATCTATTGTAAGTCTTCATTATCCTTGACCCTTTAGCTAATATATATTATTGTTACTAAATCTTATTTACTACTTTTACTTATAGAAACAATACTCCTTAGAACCCAATTTCTCTTTTTGGTAGGATCGCCTAGATATAGAGGCATTTGATGAATCTTTATGTTGACTTTTATCTTCATTGGTTACGATGACATCTATTTGGAAAATTTAACTTCATCAAGCTTTTCTTGTTAGCCTTTATACATTTCAAATCTCAAATTTTCAAAATATTCTTACCTCTCATTTTGATGAGATTATAACTGATCATAGAAAAACATGAATCTTAAACTAATTTGTGAATGACAAAATGAACTGAATAGGAAAAGCGATGGTAGAGTATGTTCTTTAGTAGTTTTTGTATTGTTAAGAACTTAGAATAGTAGCGAATCTATGTGATAAAGGCTATTGTGGGACTTGTATTATTACATTAAAAATCTTCAATTAAAATCATGATGGAATTCCTCTTCTTGCACCAAATCAAGCCCCTTTCTTTCACTATTGTTTTCTGTCTCCTTCATCCTATCCCTATGCTCGCGCCAACCTCCAATGATTGCTAAGGTTGAATCCTATAGTTCTCTCAATTTCAAGTTATCTAATATTGCTAGCGTTATTTTGTTGTGAATGAATAGTTTATGTTAAGTTGTTATTTATCAATGAATGTTGTTCTTTCTCAATTTTGGATTATATTATGAAGGTGATGAATTAAATGTTATATATGTGTGGTTACCTTATTGATTGTATGCTTTATATGTTAGGGTTGGTGTGGACTCTTTTAGGTAACCGGTTGTCTTTTTGTGTTATTCAATAAAAAGAAAAATAATAAATAATAAATAATGAGCTCTTTATTTTGGTTTTCCATGAACCTCTTAGGCTTCAAAGTTGTATGTTTTCTTATTCCTTTCCTTGGAAATCATGGCCTAATTGTGTTGAATTGAAAATGTGTATAATGAAGCCTTTGAGCCTAGTAAGTCATGTGAATATAGTAGGTCTAAAACAGTAAGTTACATGAGTATTTCTAACTTGTATGTTAGTATACACCTACTCGTAAATGACTAGTTCACCTAGAATAATAACTCACTACTATAATAAGAGTACATGTGTTTTTTAGTTAAACATAATTGTTAGATGCTTTGGCATTAGGTCTTATATTAGCAAGGCTATGAACTTTATAGAAAAAGTGAATTGGAATTAAGAGATTTTGTATGTTCATCTTATGATATACTTATGTTAAAGCCTTGAAATTATAGTGGGCCATAAGCCTCTATTGGATTGATGAACGAGTGTGAGTCTTAAATGGATCTTGTAATTTTGTTGAGGTATAAGGCTGATTGCTCATGTGTTACTATGTAGAGGTCTGGAGCATGACTTTTAATTGAGTTGAATTCTTTGGCTAAAATAATAAAAAAAATTGTTTTAATTTTTCAGAAATAGTGGTTTTTGATACAAAATAGTAATAATAATTTAGCTGGTTTAAGCACAAATTTAGGGTAAGTTAAAAAAAATAATTTGTTTTAGTTAAGAAAGACTGAATTAGTAACAAAGTTCTAAGTTTTCAATAAAATTATTGTTGATGCATTAAGCTCTATTAGTTTATCTTTTGGGTTGCTTAGTATGAACTATGTAGAATATAATTGTAATCATAGTTTTATTTCTTCTAATGTAACTATAAGTGTTAGTGGTTAAATTCTTGTGGTTAAATAAAACCAAGAGTTGTTTAATGAATTGTTTATTTCCTAAAAGATGTGTTTCTTAAGTGGCTAGCACTAGCTACTCATGAAGATAGTTTTCTTCTAGAGAATGAATAAATAAATAAATAGAGATAGCTACTTTTGATGATAGTTTGCTTCTGGAGAATGAATGAATAAATAAATAAAGCTAAAATCTTGATTTTCACCATTTCTAGAGTTTCAGCTCATTGTTTCTTGCCTTGCTCCAATTAGACTCTTGTGTTTCAGCCGACTTACCCATCCACCAATCTTAAGACATCCATTGCAAGTCATTCAAGAACAACATTCAACAATGTAGAACCTTGTATTCATCCTATGAATGACTTTTATACAATGGAATTCCTAATCTGAAATCATGACTAAATTTGGATTAAACTTTTCTTATGACTTGTCAAAAAAGCAAGATTGCATAGCAACATCTATTTTTGTGTGTATTTTACATTTATGTGATTTCCTATTTCATGCTTACTGGCAAATTTATTTTCCTAGTTAATCAATTTAGTTAAATAATATTGTTCTTGGAAGTTATGTGTGCCCTTCTCTATCAGAGATAACAAATTTATAGAAATTTTCAATGGTTTAGAGTTTAAAGAAATAGGGATAAAAGATAAATTGTCTGTTCATATTATTAAACTAGTAATGGGCAATGAGTTATAGGAACTTTTGCTTAGTTTTGTATGTGAAATTGAGAATTCAACATAAGTGATTATAATGTTGATTGTATGGGTATAACTACAACTATTATTCATTGAATTGATATAGGACAATGTAACCTTTAAGTAGTTTGGGTTCTCAAGTGATTGCATTATGTTGAAGATTAATTGAAATTTAAATTCTATGACACCTTTTATTCTATAATTATTAATAAAAGACTTACATGAAACTCTATTTGTGATAATCGACTTGTACAAAATTTCTTGAAGATTTAAACTAAATGTTAAATGTTTTTTATTGAAATATATTTGGACTATTGATTTAAATATTGAGTATTTATAGTTAACTTAAAAGTTTGACTTGTCTAATCAATTCATTTGATTTAGTGAATGATTCTACCCAAAGGTTTACAACACTTTGGAATGCTATCTTTGGCATTAACAATATGTGAGACTATTAGTTTACTTATTATAACTATGAAAGTATGGATAGTTGGAAATAATATATGCGGTGGTACCTTTGTAGTTGAGAGAAGGAGTGTAGATGTGGTTTATGTTAGTAGCATAGTTGAATATTTCATATAGCAAGTGAGTATGAACTGAACATCTAAGCCCCTATGCCATTCATAGCTAAGACATTCTCTATCCCAAGTAACTTCCATTATTTCTTCCACCAAGACATTGGTAGAATTCAAGGATGAATTCTATAAAGAGGAGGGGCCTTTGTAAGACCCAAAGTACTATTCCCAATTGCTCTAACTTCATGAGACAAGTTATCCTTATTTTTTACTACTTAAAGAATATTCAATTTATCAAATGAATAAATGTAAATTCTAAGTTTTTGTTAATGGTATTAAAACTTTGATTAATTGGAAATTTACCAAAATTTGGAAAGGTCTACTTCATGCATAATTATTTTTAATAAATTAGTTAAGTAATTTTTATTAGTTGTGCTTTAGTTTAAACTAGTGAGAATCATTAAATTAAACTTTATTTGATTTGAAGTATATTTAATTAGAGGTACTATTAGCTTTAGGTACTTAATGTGTATGATTTAAATGCATGTTTCGAAAAAAATCTAAGGATCATCCTTTTAAATTGGATGATCTAATTGTACTTCTTTAAGTTTAAACTAAGTTAAAATAACACTCTTTTTATTATATTACCCCATCTTTATTTTTTCTCTTAAATTCTTCTCATTTATTAAAATTTTCCCCAATCAACCCCACTAACCCCTTCTTTTTCAGCCACTCCCATTCCCCTCCTTCTTTAACACCTAAAAAACATTAAGCCCTAATAGAGTAATTACTAGTGTTCCTCCTCTCTCTAGTTTGGTCGTAACTTTAGCCACCCATCATGTCGATAACTAATTTATTTTCTCTCTCATTCTTGATGAAATCAACCTAATAATCTATGTGAAGTAGAGCAACTAGTTTGTGTTGCCCAACTCTCATCTTCTAACAACCATCAGAGGCCTCATTGAGCCACCAGCCTCCAACTATCATGTAGTCCCGTCATCTACCCTATCACTTGTTTAAGTTTGAATTGCACCAATAGCCTAGTCCCAAGCTGAAGCTCCTCTATTCCTATTGCCTAGTTAGAGTTCGCTGGTTGAAATAGATCCATGACTAAGCTTGTTCATCGTAGGTTAGTTTTGGCTACTATGAAAGAGCTCCCATAGATGAGATCATGCATATGGTCAATTGAGGCTGGCTAATTTTTGTATCTTTGGTACCTAAAAATCTCATTTTTTAATTTATCCTCTTATTTTAAATGTTAGGAGTAGAATGTATCCTTGTTGAAATTTTAGGTTAGTTGCTAGGAATCCCTAGAAAAATTAGGCCTCAAGGTTTGAGCTTTTAGTGAGTTCAGTTATCTCAGACAGAATTAAAGTAAGTACCATAGAGAATTTCATTTAACTATGTTAGGTTATAATTGCTGGTGAATTTTTGTGAAGATTTAATAAATTATATTATATTATGATTATTGAGAATTTGAAATAATTAATTAATTAAGAAAAGTCAGGTGTTTTAGTATAATTAAATTGAGAGAATTATGAGTCACTAGTGTTTGAAGGAATTTAAGTACTTTGTAGAGTTATCCTCAAGATAATCTAAAAGTTGTAATAGTGTCCACTTTTAATCTTAGGTAAGTGTGGGTAAATGGGAGGCTTCTTTTAACAAATCGTAAGTGAAAAATCAACCAAGGCTGATCTAGTTTTGCCATTCATCTTTATAGATATATCAATAAAGTTATAGGTTTAATTTTGAGTCATCTAGTTTTACATTAAGTGTTAGACATTTAGCATTCAGAGTTATGATCAATTTATTTTAGTTTCAAGCTAGGGTAGGAATAGTATATGTGTTGTAATATGAAATTAAAAGTATGGCCTTCTATCACTAGGTTTACAAGCTCTTCAATTATAAGGATGAACGACCCAAGTCTTGAAATTAGAAAACACAATTGAAGATTTGGTCAAACAATCATGAAAGCTTCAAACTAAGCTTAATGAGCTTAGAAATTATGAATGGATAATTTACCCTTTCAGTGCTATGTATTATATAATGAGCCATCTTTTGACTTTAAAATCCTAAACCTATCTTATGCTTCTTCATAAGTTATTTTGATTTTTCTTTAAACTTGTGATTTTGAAAGTAAAAATAAGAAAATGATATTTGGGTATAGAATGCTACTTTTATACATACATTTGGTAGACTTTGGTATACTTTTTATAGATTGGCATTGAAAGTTCTTACTATGCTTATAAAATTAAATTATCAAATTGTTATATGCACTTGTTTTTATTATACTTATGAATGAATATTGTTTATGAAAAGGAAAAAGTATAGCTATTGATTTTGTGATTAATTGATGAAGTAGTATCCTTAGAGGCTTCCACTGGAAAACCCCAAAGTGCACTTGGAATAACGGAATGGCCATATTATATGTTGGGATGATAAACGGGAGATATATGTTCGAGGAATAAGTAGAATGGAAGAAATGATATTATGAGGATGATTAACTATTGGAACACTCCTTTGGATCTTACTGTTATTTTGGACTATTTGAACCTTTATGTTTAACTATTTACCTACTTTCAATGGTTAAAAAATGGTTTGAAACCTCAAATCATGGTTCATTAATTTTACTTCATATGATTTTGGCCTATAATTGAAGCTTTTCTTCTTCCTTTTCCTTCTTATTTACATGAATTATTTGAAAGTACAATGTATAGTTTATGTATGATTTTGGCTCGGAAGAGTTAACTCGTAATGGTATGAACTCTATATTGATTTCTAGTTAGTGTTCTAATAGTTTGAGTGGAAAACTTACTATTTTTTTTCCTATATAGACTACTTCAAATTTAGAGAAAGTACCTTGAAACCTTACTATATCATGAAAAGCGAGTTTTCACATTGTTACGGACAAAATTTAATGCACAAAGTAGTTTAATATTTAAGTTCATATGTTGACTTCTTTTTAGCACACATTTTTTACTATTATTAATTTTTGTATAAATATTCACTAATAGAATTTCAATGAAACTCATTTTGCTTTCTATTTTAAATATATTTTGTTTATAAAGAAATAGAGTTGTTAACCTACATCCCACCTTCAAGTTGAACCAACCATGCTAGAGATGGAAGATAACGCTTGAAAATTATAAGTTGGTAGCTATTGTAGGTGTTGAGTCTGGTATGTGTGTATAGAGTTACTATAAGGTATGTATATGTTGGCTATTGTAAATACATGTTTTATCGAAAGCTTGTGACCTTAACAATCATCTAAAAAAGAAAAGAAAACTCTATCTGATTTTTATTAAAATCTTTTCTATTAGCACAATAATACAAGAATTGTTTTTTAAAAAAAAACTTTTAGCTCATGTCTTCTTTCAAATTTAATGAGTGTGTACTAAGAGAGTATGTGTTTGGGCTAGAGGGAGTCTCTACCAGATATCTTCCTACATTGGTTTCACCTTGAAGATTTCACTAGCATTAGACTTGCATCAAACTCCTTCATAGCAGCCAAAATAGTAGCTAAGACACAACTTGGATTGGGTACCTTCTTCCTAAAAAAACTCTCATTCCTTACTTTCCATATATGCCATGCCCTGAAAGTAATAAAAGATAAACAATTCAAGCTTGCTTCAAATCCCAAAGAAGAATCATCTAGCAGCTGAGATACCAATCTCAAAATAAAATCTCCTAACCATCCCTGAACTTGATATGGAAAGGGGATCCAAACTAAACCTCACAAGACCAAGAATAGCCAAGAAGTAAATGATTAATGGCCTCAAAGGCATCTTCACAAATGTGGCACGAAAAAGAGGATGGGATCTTCTTCTTAAACAAATTAGCAATCATAGAGAGTGAATTCAACAAAGCCCTCCATATAAAGTTCTCAATCTTTGAGGGAGCTTTGATTTGCTATATCTTGGACCATAATTTTAGGGAATGGTAAGTGGAAGATACCAAGGAGACTCTCGTGTGGGACTCTTACTAAGATTTTAAGAAGTGATATAATTCCCATCCTTATAAAAGAGCCAAAGCAACTAATACTTGGATCCCCCAAACTTCCATTCAGGATGACAATATTCAAAATATCATGGGATTCCACTAAAGATAATTATTGTGCAATTGGCTCTATCTTCCATTTCCTTGACTATTCACAAATGAAATCTACCATCATGGTCATTATGGAATCAAAAGCAAGAAACTTGGAGGGTAACCTACATCATTTAAACCTAGAAATCCAAGGATCCTCCCACACTTTGATTTTATCACCTTTATCACCCTACCAAGAAATCCTTTTTTCCAAGACCTCCCTACCTTCAAGGATACCAGACCAAGCCCAAAAAGGTCTATTAACCCTCTTGGCTTCCAACAAGGAAAAAGTTGGAAAGTACCATCCTTTCAGAATTTTAGCCAAAATGTTTTTAGATTGTGATCTTAAAGACCTTCACACATGCCATCACTTTATCCACCCAAAATGAAGAAAACTCCAACTTGAGAAGCATTAATTCCAAAAGCACCCACTCCACCTTATCATGAACCTTATTCATGTCCAATTTAATTGTTACCTTGGCTTTTTTAGAATATTTTTAATTTTATGAAATGCAAGGGTTCATACGAGATCAAGATATTGTCTTGAATTTGATTACCAAGTAAGAAAGCTCTTTTAAATTGGGAAATGCAGAGAGAAAAATGGCTTCTCATGCTATTAGCCAAAACTTAAGAGATCACTTTATATAAGAAGTTGCATAAAATGATTGGCCGTAACTGATTGGTTTTAGTAAAGGATTATATTTTTTGGATTAGCACTAAATTAGTTTGACACAGATGTTTTAGTAGTATTCCTAAATAAAAGAAACCCTTCACTATATCACACATAGCATTACCCATAATATACTATTATCACTAGAAAAAATTCTCGAAAATCTATCTAAACAAGATGCTTTTAGGCCCCCCCAATTGGAATACTATTGACTCAATCTTATTATAAGAGGAGCCTTTAGATCACTAAACATTTTCTCTGAAATAATTGGTTAGATAGTTTCTAAAATGTATTCACTTCTGCTACTGCCCTAGGTAGTTTACAAGTTTTTAAAGAAATTTCCAAAAATTCCCAAATGTTTTTCTCATCTTCCAACCATGAATCTTCACAAAATTTAACTTGAAAAGCATTGATTTCTAAAACACCCACTCCACCCTATCATAGGCCCTATTCATATTCAATTTAATTATTGCCCATGCCTTTTATTTAGGCATAAGAAGAGATCAAGATGTTCCCTTAAATCTAACAATCAAGCAAGAAAGCACTTTGAAATTGGGAAATGCAAAGAGGAAGACAACTTCTGATGCAATTTGCCAAAACATTGGAGATCACTTTGTTGTAAAAGTTACATAAAATGATTGGCCATAATTGATTGGTTTCAATAGGGGATTCCACTTTTAAGATTAGCACTAAATTTGTTTGACACAAATGCTCTGGTAGTAACCCTAAATTAAAGAGGCCTTTCATTATATCACACATAGTTCTACCCATTATATGCCAATATCGCTAGAAAAAATTCCTAAAAATCCATCAGAACCAGGTACTTTTAGGCCTCCCAAATGGATTATTGCTGACTTAACCTTACTATCAAAGATAGGAGCCTCCAAATCCTTAAGCATTTCCTTTAAAATGATTGGTTAGATGGATTCTAAATGTATTCACTTCCACTACTGCCCTAGGTAATATACAAGTTTTAAAAGAAATTTCCAATGAATTCCCCAATGTCTCTCTCATCATCCAACCATGAATCTTCACCAAAATTTAACCTTTTGATCTTGTCTCTTCGGTGCCATTGAATGGTGATACTATGAAAAAGAGATGTGTTTTAGTCACCCTCATGTAACCATTTCACCCTTGACATTTAAAACGAATACATCTCTTCTTGCAACCAAATTGAGTCAAGTTTTGCAATCAGACTCACCTTATGATCAACTACCTAAGGTAATGAAGGTAGTTATTAAGGGTCTTGGAGCTAATACACAATTCTTTCTTTGCCTATTCTATTATTTGGGAAAATGACCTAGTTCCATTTAGTTAAAACATTATTCCACTAATTAAATTTAAAACCCAAGGAATCACCAGCCTTTGCCTCAGAATCTTCACACCATGATTGATAAATAATCCCTTCACAAGCCTCCTCCAATGTCCACATCAATTCAAACCTCAATTTTGTCTACCCTTTTTTCTCTTGAGGCTTCAAATGCAAAACAATAAGGGAACTAATGATTCGACCTTATTGCTGGTGAAGAGAATAACTAAGCATTAGAGAATAATAACCTGCATTTTGTGTTACATAAGGCATGGTCAAGTCTTTCTTGGGCATTGGTTGAACCCTTTTGGTTATTATTCTAGATGAATATAAACCCTTTGAATTTCATATTAATCATATTGCAGTTAGAATTTAGCTTTTGAAAGCCCGAGATTTTAAACAAAGCCTTCAAAGGGCTACCTTACTTCTTAGACTGAGATTGGATATCATTAAAATCTCCACTCCACACCCAGGGGCCTTACACTAGCTATTTTCTTCATAAAAGACCATCGATCCTATTTATCCTTGAAAATAAAAAAAGCCCAGATGAAAGCTATGCAAACTTCTCCCTATATGCCTTGTTAAGAATGTCAATTTCATTACAAAAATTAGAATAAAAGGAAACAAATAGATCAACCTCATGATTCCACCAAAGTGCTAAGCCTTCACTTTTTCCGTAGGGGTTTAGATAAAAGCTATCAGAAAATTTACAAGTTCTCCTAAGATTCTCTAACTCCTCACTTGGTTTCCATAATGAACACGATAATAGGGAATTTTTTTTTACCAAGGCTATTCAAGGCTTGAACTATCAAACTAACACAAGGCCATGATAATTCCAAGGCAAAAAACTCATGATGATCATGTGGCTGAATCTAGTTAGCCATTACAACCATCTTCAGAAAGAATAGAATCGACATTTTCCATTTTTACAATATTAATTGGAACTTCATACATAAAAAATGAACATAAATCAATAACATTCCCCCCATTCTCTATCTCCTCAAATGCTTAAGTTTTTTCCTACTAGATGGATATAACTTACCTAGTATTCCATCACCTCTTAACTCCACTTTCTATCTCTTCCCCTTTCCCAGATTAAGCAAGTCCTCAGCCCTCCTTTCCAACACAAGATTTCTCAAATTTTGTAAAATTTGTTCTTCACTCTCTACCAAGATTTGAATGGGATTTGGAATTAAAACCACTTTTTCACCTAAACTAGAACTAGACAAGATTTCTTTTGGACGTTCTTCCTTGAGTAGCTCTACCACATAGATGGGGTCTTTGTTCCTTAAGATCACTATATTGCATAGGGCAATATTAGCCAAATGAAGGTAAACAATCACTGAATTAACCTTCTCTTTCCTTTTACTATTCTCAAAGAAACTTCTCGAAGGGCTTAAGACATTTAGAATAACTAGTTTCTCCTCTAAACAAACATATTCCTTGAAGATGTCCAAATCTTCAATGTTTTTTGGCCCTAACCAAGTTCCATTTTTTCTGTTTATTTATTTTCCAAGGACAATGGCCTAGAGAAGGCCCAATTCATTGGTTTTCTATCCAAAGGGACCATGACCCTATTTCCACTCTCTAAATTCCTTTTTGATGTAAGACTAATTCTATTTATACTCCCTTGTCCTTATTCCCTCCTTACTCTCCTTTCCATATCAAAAAGAATTTCTTTTTTTTAATTTGCAAAAAGAAATGGCTGGCTGAGCAAATTTTTCCAAATATGGAATGGGAGTGAAGGGGAGTGCAAGTAGCATTACTCCTAATGTAATGTCCAAATCAACCTCGTGTGGCACATCATCCTTAAGAATTTCCTACAGGTCCAAGGTATGCCCCTCACTAACCAAAACTATACCTTTTGAAATTGTTCTTGCATAGAAAGGCTTGTTGTACATAGCCCTCTTTCATCCCTATTATCCTTGTACCCAGATTTGTCTCCTCTTGATTGTCATTTTCTTGAATCTGTGAGTAAGGCCTTTGGACTGAGTCAATCTCCACCTCTAGCATCAAGGAAAGTCTCCTTTGTTTCAATGGCACCTTGCCAAAATGTAGCTGCCTAATAATTTTGGCCACAAGCTTCTAACAATAATGCCACTATGATATGTCCACCATGGACATTACTTCCTCAAATTTGCATTTTTTTTTTGTTCATGCCCTAAACAACATAATTGAAACAATAATCCTAAAGCCTATCATATTTAACATTGGCTCAAGAATTTGGCAAATAGCCCCAAGAAACCTAAAAACCAGTAATGTAAGGTTCATTAACATTAATTAACACCTAAACACAAGTGATTCCTTGAATTAATTTATTATCCAATAATGAGTCATCCACCTCCATAATTATTTCTATCCTCTATCCAGTCATTCTACCATTCTCCATATTGATAAACTCCAATAGTAAACTTTGGACTTGGATCCAAAAAAGGGATAATTTAAACTAAATCTCTTGCAAGGTTTGCCATGGGTTCAAAAATTGTAAAGATAATATAGATCCCAAAACATTCGGAGTTAAAGCCTTCATTATTCTCCTCAAGGTGTCTATAATAGCAAAATTGAAAATAAAGGTGTCTGTGTTAACTTCTACTATAGTAAGCCCTTTTGATTCATTCCACCCTTTTCAAATCATAGATAGAATAGTAATCCAATTTAACTATTTCTAATTAATTATTTTTCCTACCAGTGTTAACTTGGATTTCTTTTCCACTTGACACTGATTGGATACTCGATGAAGGATCTCCCCCTCCTTAGAGTGAACAGTTGAAGCACTAGTTATAACACCAGATTCCTCCTAAGAAACCTTTGAATTTGAACAAACATTTACCAAAAGGAAGCTAACATGGAAAAGTGAAATACAAAAAAAAAAATAAAGACCCAGACGCACTACATCCCCCTCAAGTTCTTCAACAACAAGAAAGCATTTAACATCGAAAATGAAGAGAAAATGAAACTAGTAGCACAAAGGGAACAAAAAATCATCAGAACATAGAAATGGCCATAAGGGCAAGACTCAAGGGTACTAAGTGCCCCTTGAATCTTTTAGTAGAATTGTCATATTAACTGTAATGCTAAAAGGAAAGAAGAAAGAAAAGAAAAGAATAAGGAACAAAAGTTGAGACTTCGAGGATACACCTACCTGATTGAGGAGGGGCTTTTAGATTAAGAAAGGATTTCTTAGATTTAGATATAATAATTAAATAAGACTCAAATCCCCATTACTCCTAAGACACCAAACATCATCAAATTATTCTAATAATGGTAGGATTCCCACCATCCTATTGATGTATATTCCTAAATCATAAGTAAAGCATGCAAAAGCAAAACTACCTACAACACTTTATTTATTAAGTTCCCTTCTTCAACAAAGCCCATCACCACATAGAAATCAAACACCTTTCTTTGCAACTACTCATTCTATCTTCTCATATTTATATTTTGGTTTCATCATGGCTAAGTTTGCTATTAACTCCTTTCTTCTTTGCAAGTTATATTTTTCCTTTTTATTGTATTTTTTCCCATCTATTTCATTTTTCCAACTTGTTCTATTTTTTTCTATCACTTTGAACATCTTTTCACTTCTAAATAGTGATTAAAAGTGTGCAACAAGTGATCATATGCAGTTGCTATGGAAAATATTGTAATACAAGGTACACTACAAAAAAAGAAGAGTTTGGAGACCAAAATAGAGATCGAATTTTTTCAGTCTCTAACTGCGACCGATTGGCCACTGATTTGCCACTGAATAATTGGGGTAAGCTTAGCTACTGAATCAGAGACCGAATTATTTGGTCGCAAAAAATTTGGTCACCATTTAGCCACTGTGTAGTGGCAAGCAAAGAAAATCGTAAAACGTTTTTTCGAAATTTTTTTGCAACCGACAGATTCGGTCGCTGTGATAACTTTACCTGCCTAAAATTAGCATATCTAATAACCCCATCTGAAATTTGCCCAACCCTCC
>JANHAO010013014.1:0-16078 GCA_026873985.1 Saraca asoca | reverse complement strand
AGAATTTACATTAGTTGTAGAAAAATCATAATTGAGGTGAATCCTAATCCTAGGCTTTTTACATCTGATATCTTCTTTAATTATTTTTTTACTTTCTTTCTTTCTTTCTTTCTTTAATTATTTCTTCTTCTATTTTCTGTGCTTCTTTCTTTCTTTTGTTTCTCTTTATTTATTTATTTTATTTCCTCACCATTGATTTGGATAATTGAGCTGTAAAGATTCTAGTAATTGAAATAACTTTCCTGTGGGATCAACTCGTATTTGCCGGTACTAGCTACAACTACACCGTGCACTTGCGGATTAAACATACATCAGTATGTAAGCTAAAAAGGTCCATTCATAGAATAAGGCAAGCTTCACATAGTTGGAACATCCATTTTCATGACATTGTCAAATCATTTGACTTCATCAAGAATAGTGATGAAGCATGTGTGTACAAGAAGGTTAGTGGAAATGTGGTCATCTTCCTTTTATCGTATGTGGATGACATACTCCTTATAGGAAACAACATTCCCATGTTACAATCTATTAAGTTATGGTTATCCAAGACATTTGCCATGAAGGACTTGGGAGAAGCAATCTTCATTTTGGGTATGAAAATCTATAGAGATAGGTTTAAAGAGTTGCTTGGCCTCTCCCAATCCACCTATATAAACAAGATGCTAAAGAGATTTAGCATGAATGGGTTTAAGAAAGGATTCTTACCCATGTCTCATAGCGTTCACTTGTCTAGGAAGTAGTGTCCTAAGACGGAAGATGAACGGAAACGTATGAATAAGATCCTTTATGCATCTGTAATAAAATCAATCATGTATGTCATGCTATGTACACAATTAGATGTCTCCTATGCATTAAGTGTGACAAGTAGATATTAGGACAACCCAAGTGAAAAACACTAGAATGTAGTTAACACCATCCTTAAGTACTTGAGAAGAACTAAGGATGTGTTCTTGATATATGGAAGAGACTTCAATTTGAGAATTAGAGGTTTCACATATGTAAGTTTTCATTCAGATCAAGATGATTAAAAATGACAATTAGGATTTGTATTCACTCTTAATGGAGGTGCAATATTTTGGAAAAATTTCAAGCAAGATACCATAATAAATTTTACAATCGAAGCTGAGTACATTGTTGCTTCAAAAGTAGCAAAGAAAGCTAATTGGATAAAGAAATTCATTACTAAACTAGAGGTGGTTCCCAACATTGTTAATCCAATAAAAATCTATTGTAATAACGATGGAACCATAGCTCAAACTAAGGAACTGAGGTCATATTAAAGATCCAAACATGTCATGAGGCACAACTATGTGATCAAAGAGATCATAAAATGCTACAAAATGAGAATAGAATAAATTCCCACAGGTGACAATGTAATTGATCCCCTTACTAAGGCTCTGTCCTAGCAAAAGCTTAATTGCCATTTAAAAAGAATCAGGATTAGATATAAGGGTGATTGGCTATAGGCCAAGTGAAAGATTGTAAGCATAGATGTGCTAGAGACAATCGGTTGTAATGGCATGAATATTACATATCTTAGCATATTTAATAAACGTGATGTTCTAACCTCTTTATCAATTTAGTTTTAAATATATATATATATATATATATTGGATATATATATGTTCTATTAGATAAAGTCCTTGAAAATATAATTGAGTGCAAATAAATTACAATAGAGATTGTAATTATGAGATAATTTGTATATATAATTATAAATTTTAAATATCCCAAGTTGTGAAATAATTGAGAAAACAAGATATTAATTATTCATGAGTAAATTAGCATATGTTATGTCACATTCTTTTGAAAAATATAGTGATCTCATACACTACTTGATATGGAGATATCTAGACGAACTTATAGGTATATGTTATGAAATATATGACTAGATTAATCCACCATAAGAAATCATATGGAATATCACTATGTGTCAATAGACTTCTAATGTGAAAGGTCATGTAAGTAATCCTTAGACTTGATATTAACATAGTATCATATATATGGAGCCAAGTACTTTGATTTTATTTTAAGATTGCATTCTTAAAGAGTAAATATGAATAATTTTAGGTGCATCACGAAATATATGAAAGTAATGATTGATCAAGACGAATTTCATCCTCCTTGGAAATAATGAATGATATTCAGAAGATGTTTTGATACAAATAAATTTGTTAATTTACAAATAAATTTCATGTACTCCCACAAAGTTTGTTAATTTACAAAAACCTATGATTTTGATCATAGCACAAGTGTTAAAATATCTTTTGAATACCTTCATATTTTTTTACAAAGTTTGTTAATTTACAAATAAATTTCAAGTTCTCTCTTTTTGTTTTTACGGATAAAAAAAAATTGCCACAAGAATTCATAGCGTAGGTTATTGATTTGCAATGGATCATGGAAGACTTTTAACATACAGAAACATAGAAATGAATAATAAAGATCAAGTGGCAACCTTCTTGTCTTATCTATTGTGTTTATGAATTTGTTAAACCAATAATCAATTGGAAATATTTAATCTTGACACACTTACAGTGAATAATCATGATCACAATAATTATAAATGTTCTATAATAAGATTTAGAAATAACTGAGACCTAGTGAGATTTCGGCATAAAAATATATAAATCAAGAAGCATCAAGAAAATATAAAAGAATAGAGAGACTGTAAGCGGCAACGTCCTTAAATTGAAAACGGAAATTGACAACAAATTCAATCTTCGATGTTCTAGACAAAAGGTGTTGACACCGAAAGATATAAATTGATTGATAAGATGTAAATAGGTTAGCAAACCATACAGAGAGTGCTACTGACGGACTACATCTCTATGGACTACATTCCTTCCAATCTTCTTCCCTACTTCACGGACAATATTAATCATAAAATCTCTCTAACACTCAAGTTAGATTGGTTTAGAGAGAAATTAGAAGAAGCGTGTAGCCCTTTGAGTTTGTATACTTGACTTGTAGAAGAACTCAAGGGGTAGAAAGGTCATTAAACGAATATAACCAAATAACTACCTCTCGGCCCTATTGGGTGGATGCAACCACCTGTGAACGCAATCCTTGGCACGGTGCCACATGTTTTGTAATTTATTATTTTTCATATATAATTATATATTAAAATGATTATGAAAATTATAATATTAGAAATTAATATTTCATTTTTTATGCAATACAATAATTTATACTGATCTAATTTTTCTTGAATAAATTATTATTGCAATTAAGGTATAAATTTTCCACTCATTCATTTAATGCACATTATTTAAAAAGATCTGTAAAAATTTTTGAATTCTTTTTTTTTGTCATCTAATTAAGACTGTCATTTCTTTCAATATTGTTATAGGTGAAATTTGGTTCGCCCCAATTGGACTCGTGAATGACTTGAGAGCGGCAAAGGACCAGCTCGAAAAGTGTTCAGAACATTATGCCTTCAGATCGCGTCGCGAAGTGACCTCTTTAGCTCGAGCTCATGTATGATAGAGCGAGGTAGACCTCGACTTCCTCATCTCGAGGACGGGTGCGACCTCGGATTGAACGACCTGACTAATGAAGTATGACTAGCGATCTGAGAGCTCGCTATACCGAAGATCCGTCCATACATTACCCTGCAGGCACGCCGGGTCCATCTACTGAAAACAATCTGCAGCAACCGAATAGCAAGATTTTATCTGTTCATTCTGTCTTATATAATAAATATTGATGTAATAGATTTACTACATATGAAATTACTATTGTAACCTCATCTCCTCTATAAATATTAGGAAGGAGCCCTCTGCAAAAGAGAGATCACCTTTCAGATAGGTTGAAACTCTGCCAGAATAGAGAGAAAGAGCTAAACTATGCTGAAATTATGAGAGAAGGAAACATTGTATGCTGAGATCTTTGTAGAAATACTTCCATAACAATACACTACAGTGGACGTAGGGTCCGATTTTATCTGGATTTGGCCGAATCACGTTAAAAATCTTGTCTCTTTACTGCTATTCCCTTCACCTCTGTATATTTTGCTGATTTCTTGTGTTTGAACTAGTTGATGGTCAGAGATCCCAAAAGAATCCTCCAATTGGCCAAAGTTTGGCTCATTACCAAAATCTAACATCAACATTTTTGGCGCCGTTTGTGGGGATCTCACTTATTCTGGTTCGTCTTCTGTTGCGATGGCTAAGGGAAGAGCCACCAGAGCTTCAAATGTGCAACTCCATCCTCTAGATGGTCATGTCTCAACAACGGACTCGTCCACTGCTCTTGTTATCGAAGCAACCATTGGTGTCCCTCCAACCAGCTCAATACAACTAGTTTCCACTACTAACGGCACCGATGAAGTGCAAACCTGGCTCCAATGTCAGGAAAATTTTGAACATATGATGGGAGAGCTGGCTAAAATAGTCACAATGTTAATGCAAGCACAAGCTCAGAATGTGCAAGGACGAGTAGAAACCGCTGCACCCGAAGTTGAACATTTCAGTGAAGCTGATTAAGAGCAAACCTCAAATCGTTGTTCGCACGATTGGAAAAGTGAACCAAGCCACCAGGTCTCTAGCTAAAGACTGGGGGGCTTGGATGTTTTGGTGGAAGACCTCCTTCAAAGAGTTAGACATATGGAGGAGCACCCTCAGGCTTGAAATGATCGAGGTCAGTTTGGGGGAAATCGTGGAGGAACCCCTCACGCGTAAGCTCAAAGTCCCAACCATTTTACTATATGACGGAGACAGCGACCCGCAAAACCATCTAGACCTGTTCAACATCTAGATGGACCTTCAAACTTGCAACTCCTTAGCCAAGTGTCGCATTTTCCCTGCTACTTTGGGTGAAATCCCTTGAATGTGGTTCAGGAGCCTTCTGGCTCATAGCATTAACAGTTAAGATGAGTGCCAGGAAAAGTTCATTGACCAGTATCGAGCGCTAAAAAGATAAGTCATGCCCCCGTACCATCTCGCTACAGTCTTCCAAAGTAAGCATGAAACACTGAAAGACTATATCGCTCGTTTTAGGCATGAGGTCAACAATGTGGAGAAGCCCTCAAATGAGGCCATCTTGACTGCCGTCTCAGTGGGACTTCATAGAGACGAGAAGCTGTTCAAGAGTTTGTACAAGTCCCCAAATTGCAACCTGGGTGAATTTTATGAGTGACCTGTAAAGCAGATCAAATGGGAGGAGACTTTCGGCTCGCACAAACTTGAGGCCGGTAGCACGGCCCAAAATAAAAAGAAAAGTAATTGTGGAAGCGGAAGTGATAGCCTCGATCACCAACTCGCCAAAAAGAGCAAGGATGAACGGCCCCCGTTCTCAAGTCATCACAACACCTGTAGCATCTTGTCGGATGCCCAGGACAAGATCTTTGCGATGGAAAGGGACAAGGAGGATTTCAGAAAGCCTCCACCCTTGAAAACTCCTAGTAAGTCTAGACTCAACCAAGGAAAATTTTACATGTATCACAACGAGTTTGGGCATGTTACCTTAGAGTGCTACGCACTGAGAGATGCTATCAAAGATCTCATCAAAAGAGGTCGCCTGCAAGACTATGTTGTGCAACCTTCCAGGCAATGGCTTGGACTCTCTCGACAGGACCCCAAGCAAGAGCAGTCTCCTACTATTAGGACTATCTCTTAAACTTTTGTAATTTTTGTAAATTATGTAAACATTTTGAATACTCTACTGATTTTAAATTTTCTTCGAACAGGTGATTCGCCTAACTGACGCCCCTTTTATTTGGGCACAAGATTGCACCGACCATAAGATCAGTCACTCCTTTTATTTGGGCACAAGATCACCCCGACCACAAGATGAGTCACCCCTTTTATTTGGGCACATGATCGCCCCAACCACAAGATCGATCACCCTTTTATTCGAGCATAAGATCACTCACTTATTAATTTCGTAGCTCTCATGCAAACTTTGCTATTTCGCAGCTCTCATGCGAATTTACTTATTTGGCCACAAGATCAACCCGAGCACAAGATTGCTCACTTATTAATTTCATAGCTCTTATGTGAATTTTGCTATTTTGTAGCTCTCATGCGAATTTACCTATTTGGCCACGAGATTGGCCTGAGCACGAGATCACTCACTTATTATTTCACAACTCTCATGCGAACTTTGCTATTTTGCAACTCTCATGCGAATTTACTTATTTGGCCATGAGATTGACCCAAGCATGAGATCACTCACTTGTTAATTTCGTAACTCTCATGCGAACTTGTCTATTATTTCACAGTTCTCATACTAACTTATCTACTTATTTGGCCATAGGATCGGCCCAAGCAGGAGATCGCTCTAATCGCAGCTTACTTGCGACCAAGTGTTCGTAGCTCTCACGCTATTTTCTGACTATGTGTAGATCACACAGATTGTTCAAACAATGCTTATATGGGAGACAATGGCAACAAGCAGAAATCACAAAAGGAAATTTTATTCATTAAAAGACCTCAATGAGGCAGAACTACGTCAAAAAGCTCTAGATACAGATTAATCAGAATACAAAGGAAAAAACCTATGACCAGGAAGAAGGATAGGCCGTAAAAGGCCTTACCCTAGCTTATTAGAGCCTGTGAGCCACCAAAGACTTCAACTTTCTTCTTCCAATGCACCTTTAGTGGTAGCACCACAGCTCTTTATTTTCTCCGGCCTCTAGCTCCCCTTCTGATTCGCAAAAGAAGCAAACCAAGAAGTGCTGGGAGCATGGCCTACCGAACAATTGCCTCATGGCAGAGCCGAGAGGACGTAGTCTGAGATCCATATGAGATCCCTTCATATTATCAGAGAAGCCGAATCTTTCGAGTTCTCTATGCAGCAGACCATACACACCCCGTTGAAAAGCCGGAATGCCAGAAACAATGGTGGTTTATTAGTAGACTCCATGGTTTGCACAGTGCAGAGGTAGAAGGAATTCCTCCTCCCTTATATAGAGCCAGGGCCGGCTCCATTGAAGGATCCAAATACATCCCCAACCATCATCATTTATTGCCTCAGAAAAGGCTAAAGCTGACTCACCACCAATCATTCGACACGTGCCATAAAGAGCATGGCCTAGAGTAGATGAAACGATAGTCTTGGAGGAAGACTTTGATCGAACGGAAACTGAAGAGTCTCAACTCCTATCCCGCAAGGCGAGCTGAGAGTTGGGGGGCTTATGTTATAGGTGAAATTTCATTCGCCCCAATTGGACTCGCGAACGGCCCGAGAGCGGCAAAGGACCAGCTCGAAAAGTGTTCAGAACACTATGCCTTCAGATCGCTTCGTGAAGCGACCTCTTCAACTCGAGCTCGTGCATAACAGAGCGAGCTTGACCTTGACTTCCCCATCTCAAGGACGGGTGCAACCTCAGATTGAACGACCTGACTAATGAAGTATGACTAGTGACCTAAGAGCTCGCTATATCGAAGACTCGTCCATACATTGCCCAACAGATACACCCGACCCACTTGCTAAAAACAATCTACAGCAGTCGAATAATAAGATTTTATATGTTCATTCTATCTTATATAATAAATGTTGATGTAATAGATTTACTGCATATGAAATTATTATTGTAACCTCCTCTGCTCTATAAATATGAGGAATGAGCCCTCTGTAAAAGAGAGATTACCTTTCAGATAGGTTGAAACTCTGCCAAAATAGAGAGAAAGAGCTAAACTATATTGAAACTATGAGAGAAGGAAATATTGTATGCTGAGATCTTTGTAGAAATACTTCTATAATAATATACTATCGTAAACGTAAAGTTCGATTTTATCTGAATTTAGTCGAATCACGTTAAAAATCATGTGTCTCTTTATTGCTCTTCCCTTCATCTCTATATATTTTGTTAATTTCTTGCGTTTGAACAAGTCGACGGTTAGAGATCTCGAAAGAATCTCCCCGTTGGCCGAAGTTTGGCTTGTTACCAAAATCCAACGTCAACAAATATATTTATTCATATTTATTTTTATTTTGATTATTTATCATTAATGTAATTTATTTCTAACTCTGTTTTTCGTCTCCCCATGGCACCAGTCTACAGTTAGTCTACAGGAAAGTTATTTTTGTAAAGGGAAAAAGTTGAACAGAGAAATTAAATTGAGGGTGTTGAACTGGGGCGTGTTGGTGTCATAATCGGACAAACCTTTCCCCTCTTCTCTTCATTGTCATTCATTCGATACTCAGCTGTTTCTTCGAAATCTTCGTATCACTTTGTTAAGGAAATCGAAAAGTCTCGGCTGTATGGGCTGAATCAAACGACATTTTGTTCCTCCATTGACGGTATATGCGATGAACAAATTTGATGTATAATATAGCTTACTGTAACAATTTTAGTATATAGCGGAATAATATGTGTACATAATTATAGTTTAGCGTTGATTAAGGCTTGCACAATAGATTTGAAATTTACAGGCGTTTCTATTCTCTATGCCTTTGTCTAGAAAGAGTAAAATTGAAAGAAATTGAGATATAAAAAGTAGATATGTATTTGAAGAAGCCATTGTGGAGTGAAGGTATACAAACAGGGAAAGGAGATTCAAAGGAATCGGATGCAGAGTCGCTGGCATCAACCGCGGTGGGCGAGTTAGTGAACTCACTGAACCGCCAGAGAGTATACAGAGAGGTGACTCTTGCTCTTCGGACTGGTCTCAGAGATGCCCGTGCCGAATTCTCCTTTCTCCGTGTCCGTGGTCTCCGTTCCATTCTCAAGTTCCTCCGTTCTGTTGCTGAATCTGATGCAACTATCGACCTGTTTAACCACAGCCAATCTATTCCTGAACTTCAAGGTTTGTTATATTGTTCACCGATGGAGAAGATGAGTTTTTTAATCTCTT
The DNA here is from genome assembly GCA_026873985.1 of Saraca asoca. Taxonomy (NCBI): domain Eukaryota; kingdom Viridiplantae; phylum Streptophyta; class Magnoliopsida; order Fabales; family Fabaceae; genus Saraca; species Saraca asoca. The sequence continues at coordinate 7,277 of JANHAO010013014.1, read as the reverse complement.
ATTTCATTTCTGGTTTTGACTGTATTCTGGCACAATTTACCCAGTGGTTCCAGTTCTGTTTCAACACTCACTAAAAGAGACGGGAGATGATTACAATGATAATAAGGTGGGTGATTTGAAACATATATTTGGGGTAGAACCGATGAAAATAACCAGTCCATCTACTGATGCTGAAGTTGCACTTGCCCTTCGAGTCTTGGAAGGTTGTTGTTTGCTTCACCCACAGAGTACCACACTGGCCCATCAACACAAGGCAATTCAGGTATCCATTCACCTTTGTAACTAATAAATTGATAGATTTCACTTCCTTCAGGGAAAGAGAAGATTTGGAAGCATGTTTTTAGTTACCTTCATGTATCCGAGACTTGGGGCAATATGCTATTTGATGAGACTAAACTGACATTTGGCTATGACTTAAGATATTTACTGTAATGCTGCTATAGTTTTAACTGGCACAAGATTGGTGAAGCTTGGGGATCCATGTAAGAGGACAATGCCAAAATCCATATGCATTTGCGAAATGCTCTGGTGGGGTACCAAAAGGATAAATGAATACATAGAATTGTTTTGGCAAAGGGTGATTAAGAAAATGTAGTCCTGGTAGTGATGTCTCTTTCTTAGTTCATCTTTTGTATGAAGTGGCACATTTTTTTCCAAATTCTCCTTGTGTACTAGATTTGCCTTTTTGCCACTTCTGTTAGTTGAATTTCCAGTTCCCTATTAGGAAAAAAGGGGGATTTGTATAATTGACTGTAGATATTTGAGGTCAAGGATTCTTGTAATTGTTGAAACACTCTGTTTGATTTTGGAAGATATAAGGAATATGTGCTGATGTATGCATTTTTATTCAATTAAATAGTTTGACATGCCAAACTACACAATTTCATCATAGATGCATCTGAAAATTTCCATTTTACAGTATCTGGTTCGCTTCTTGTCTATTCTGCTTTGTTAGCTTATGATGATAAAGTAATTATGCCATAGATGGAGAAAGAGAAAGAGATAGAATTGAAAGATAAAGGATAAGACATTCTCCGTGAAGCAATAAAGAACACAGACATAATGTAAAAGGAGAATACCAAAGTTAATACAATACAGTAAAATGCTTCTGTTCCTTTGTGTCTGGCACATAGAAGCCATATGAACTTTCTGTTTCAGAACAAATGCATATACCAAAGTTTCTCCATATAAGATACAGGCATTACATCTACAAAATACACGAAATAGTGGCATAAATAGCACATTTCCATGTGTCTTTTCCCTCATTCCTACCATAGTCTCTGAATTTATATAAAGAAACTATTCCACACTTTGACATGCTTTAGTTAATTTGCTACCATACTTTCAGGTTTTGATGAATATATTATCCACTCGGGGAGTGCTTGAGCAAGGTGCATGCTTAGATGCTCTAATCTCAATAATGGTCGACTCATCATCCAATCAGATGGTATCATACCTTGAATCTTGACTCTTGCTTTTTCATCATTTGAGTATGTATTAAGATTATTTTGCTCTAATTTTACAGATCAATTTACAATAAATTTTGCATAGACTTTCACTTATGATTTTAAAATTAAGAGTGCTATCTCCTCTATATTCTTATTTTACTCAAGCAAAGCGGCAATATTGTTTGCCAATCGCCAGTGGCTCTAATGGGACATTATGGTCAAGGATTTTTTATGAGATGAAGTGTGAGATTTACTTTACAAATAAGATTCAAAGACTTTCTACAAGGCTTTTCTGGCTCTGTTTCTCTAGGCTTCCATTTTAAAAATGTTCAAGATTCACAATTGTCTTTGTTTAGTCGATAAGACTTACTAATAAGTGATAAATGTAGAGGAGAGATTTCCATCCTGATTCTTCGCTGGAGTTTATTTCAGGTTTTGGCCGACTGCCATAATGTGATTTAAGAATGAGAAGCTGCATAGGCTGATCTTAGGGTTTCATTGGGTGGATTTGTGGTAGAAGATGGTGGAATAAAGGGTTATCTCAAATTTCATGGGGGAGTGAGAGTTTAGTGAGAAAAGAGATAATTCTACTGAGACAAGAGGATTGATATGAATAGCACAATCCCTAAAAATCAGCTAATTACAATCTCAAATTATAAGCATGTAATCCCCAATAACCCAATAATCATGACCGTATATCTTATAATCAACAATCATCTCCCCATAGGTTTAACTCAATTTGAATATTCAACAGGTTATGGTAGGTAGGGCAAAGCCATAGAATGGGGTTAGGGTTAAAATTGGTGGCCATTTGGGTTCCATGACTAGTACCTGTACTGTATCATGGTATGATGAGTCTGAGGGATGATTCAAGCAAGAACCAATTAGGTTTTATCTAGAGTGAGTGAGTTCTTAATGCTGTTATTCAAGGCAACTGATCTGGGCAGGTTTGTGAATTAAATAATAAGACAGAAAAGAGATTGAGAAGAAGAAGAAACATAACCTAGGCATACCTTGCTAATTAAGTTCACCAAACTGATCATTATTTAGAAAGGAAGCATTTGAATAATTGAAATAAGCCTCCAAAGATTAGTTATGAAATCCCAGTCTTGCAAGCATTAAGATTCTATGACCCTTATCCATAAGGGAAATATAGACATTAACATAAGATCCACTATCAAGTTGATTTGACAAACAAAAGCCAAAGTACAAACTGTGGCCTTGCCAGGCCAAAGGTAAATAAATTCTGCTAAATCATTAGAGTGCCCTTGGGGCTGAAATTTTGAAATTAACAAAATACAAAGGTGAAATTTCTAATCCTAATAACACTAAATAATAATGATCTAGTGGAGCCTATGATTGTATGATCATTCCATGTTTCCGATAATCATTAATATTCCAGAATCCAGAGTATTAAAATAGTTTGATTTCTAAACTTGCCCGTTCTTAATGCTAATTGTTCTCAGTCAGTTTTTGCTATGAATGAATATTTATTTGTTCATTTTTCAAATCTCCATCTGCTTTCATCATGATTTATTAGGATTTTGAGGCATGTGATGGTATAACAGAAGTTGCACACCTCATAAGAGACAAACAAGTGGACGAAAATCTCAGGTACTGCTTCTTCTTGTTCCAACCATTCTCATCCATGTTACTTCTTGTTTATGTTGCTGGAATGTTGTATAATATGAATCCTCATTTTGCAATGTGACACTTGCTTGTGTTTATTAACCTTCAAATTCTGTAATCTTGGAGATTTTATTTTATGTCTTTCAGAATTTATAATGGATGTTCTTGTTTATTCAGTACTGGCTTTTATTATCATGTTTGATGAGAATGCTGCATGTCTTAAATTAACTTGCTTTGATAGGCAACTTTTTTCATTATCCTGTTTGATAACATAAAACAATAAGCAAATGGATGATGTTAAATATTGTTGGAGTAGTGCAATTGAAATTCCTCCTAAAACAATAAAGTTTCAAGCTATGCTGTAGAGTTTCTGTTCCTTACTGGAGTACTTATAGACATAGCTCTGCATTTCTTTTTCCAACTTTTTTTACATGACTGTAATTTCTCATGTTTTGGAGTTTCAGACAGTACAGCTATGTTAGGTTGATCTTAAATTCTATGTACATTGCTCTTTTCATTGCCCTGTTTGATTCTATGTAAGGAGTTCTTGTGTGGTGGGCTAAATGGTAAATTACACAGCATCTAGACTTGATTTTTCCAATTTATGCCATGGAAGGGAAAGATACAGCTTACATTGACAAATTAAAATCCTTAGTTTCGATATATTTTGTTCAAAACAATTCTTTCTATCTTACTCTTCCATTTGTTTATCATTCGACGCTGGTCTTTTGTTTGTCAAGTGGGATATCTTCCATTTTGAGATAATTTCAATAAGGAGAAAATATTATTCCTCAGGTTGAAATGTGGGGAGTTTCTGTTGCTGCTCATTGGACATGTGAATGGAAGAGATAGGTCTCCCTTGGCAACTATACATGACGAAATAAGGCATCTATTAGGGGAGAAGTCGGCCTCCTTGATATGGGCTGCCAGTCAGTTTGGCTCAACGCTGGATCCAGAGCAGAGACTAACAGCTCTACAGATCCAAGCTCGCAGGGTGCTTGAGTCATTGGACTTGTACTGAATCTGAATATAGGAAAAATGGTCAGGAAGGGGAATCCAGTAAATATAAAAGTTGATCATCTTTGGCATGAAAATATAGGTAGGGAATGTGCTCTATCATTTTCAATATTGCACAATTTTCTCATTTCTGTTTTGGTGGCTGGTAAGATTTTTATTGTCATTATTGTTATCTGAAAGTTTATGATTTCTAGTGAGTATCTTTTGATGAACTGAAAATGTATTAGAATGGTCAGAAACTGTATACCTATATTCTCTTTAAGTTTTGAATCTATGTGAGAATTTGAGTCGGACAATCCTATGTAGGATGAGGCAGGTCACTTGATTATATCTTGAAGGAGTCCATGCAAAAACAACCTTAGTTGAAGATGAGTCTCCAAAGTCATCAGAAGCTCTTATTGTGGTTGGGAGCTGTAAGGGAACTAGATAACAGATTAAACAAAACTGGAGAGATAACATGAAGCCTTCTAAAAGAACTCCAATTGACGAACACACATTCCAAAGAAAAATCTCTTTTCGGATGCAATCCTACTTCATAAATATAGCCTCTTTGTGACTAGTTGAGCTAAAAAGGAGGATCCAAATCCCTTTTTTATATGGGCCATTAATTGATCAATCTTGTTACATTTGAGGTGTTTTTGAAATGATTCAAAAAATCATTTGTTGTAAGAATGAAATTGTTGCATCTCAACTTGCTACACTGCTATATTTTCCCCCTAAATGAATATTGGTAAATATATGATGAATGCCTTTGATAATTTTATATAGATTCCGGTTCAACATTTGACTCCTATAAAACTGATCAGGACTTGGAGAATACCAAATATCTTGATATTTCCCAATAAATTTCTGCTAGAAAGATATTAAATTATTATGGTTCCTGGGAAAATTCAGTCATGCAAACCACATACTCCCTCATTGTATCACTTCTTTTGATGTTTAATTACGAGAATACCAAGTCAGTATTTTCTGCTCAAACATATTACACTTGACAACCAAGTTTAAATGTCTTTATGTTTAATTAGAATAATACAGCCTAATCCAATGTAGCATTTCGGATATGCAATAGCAAACTAGCAATTAGATCTAACTTAGACAACTTAAGCATATTATGTTTTTCTTTCTTCCTTTTTGAGACAAGGGAGTACTCTTCTTTGCCTCCGGTTAGACAATCGCTGACGCCATCGTTATTAGAACCGACTCAGACATCAAATCGGAAGAGAGCCTAGGTCACTGGGTCATTGATTCAATCAGTGGATCATTCGGTTCAACTGCATATAATTATAAATAAATAAATTTAAAAATAAAAATATTTGACATATTTATCAAATAATTAAATGATTTGATTTCATCAATATTTGATTTATTAATTCATTAATATTTGGTATATTAGGTAATTATCAGAAAATGATACAAATTTATACTCAAAATTATTACAAAATGTTGACGTGAGAATTCAGTCAATAAGGTTTTGTGAAACTCTAAACTGCAAATTGATAATGTGAAAGAGAAGAAGGATGAAGAGAGGAAGAACAAGGAAACAGTAGAAGTTTTTAACGTAGTTTGACTAAAGTCAGTTGCCAACCCTTACGTCCACGGTAATGTATTTTTGAGAATGTGTTTATAGAGTATCGATATGCTAGTAATCTAAACTTGGTTGTATTAGTTTTGCTTTTCATATCTTTTATACAATGATCTTAACCCTATTTATAGTGTGTAGGGTGTACAATCTTAACATATTCCAATAAAGGAAAAATAATAAATTAATTACAAGTTGATTCCTGTCGGTTGATATCTGTAAGTTGTCCATGCAAGCTGGTCCCTCCTCGGGTTTAACCACGGCGAGCGTACTCCAACCTATAGGCTAGACCTGAGGACCTGAGGTTGTTGTTGACCTTTGACCAGTGATTTGAACTTGCATTTGACTACTTGATGTCTTGCTTCAGCGATCTCAATTCTAGTTGAGCTGTATTTTTATTAGTTGGGCCTGTCTATCAAGCTTTTACCAATCCATTTGTATAGTTCCAAAAATATCCATAATATTAGCCCCCAGTTCTTAGTGCTATCTGTGGACTGAGAGCTATAGGTCGCTCGTAAAAGCTGGTGATTGCAGTCTATTATGCAGTCATTTAGACTCCTATTCCATCTTTTAGCCTACCCGTACCATCATTACCGCATTTGATGTGCGTGTGTTTCTATAGCCGTCAGTGTGGCAAGGTCTGAGCCCTATTTTTTGCTGTACCGTTGGATCGAGAGCAGTTGATCAGTCTCTTGATCAAACGGTGAGGCTGTTCAGACTATATGAGGTGAGGAGAATTCTTTTTCCCTCTATTTTTGAAAACTGACATTCTGCCCTTTGCTTGCTTTTCAAGCTCTTGAACAATCACTGCCATTCTTGTTCTTCGATTCCATCAAGCTTGCCATTGAGCATTTCGGATTTGGATTACCAGAGACCGTACTTGCTCACCAATTTCTTTTTAGAACTTATTTTGTCCTTTTAGACACGACAATCTCTCTCAAGCTCTAAATTTTTAGATTTTATGAATGCCTAGCTTTTATGGGTTTCTGGTGTTTCGATGCCTGGTTTGTTGGTGTGTGTTCGTTTATGGCTAGAGATTTCATCTGGTTGTTTTAGGGCTGTAGTTTGTTGGATTTGGATTTCTGTTTCCAAGGTTTAGTAACCCGATAGGGTTTGTTGATTAAGCCCCCCATGTCTACAATAATCTGGGTCTTAGACATGGTGACCTGAGGCATTTATGGTCTGCTGCATAGGAAACCCTATTAGGCTTGGTTTTTTAGGTTAGGTCTTGTTCGTAGTGACCTAATCATTTTTCCTTTTTGTTAGTAGATGGCTACAGCTCATAAATGCCATGGTTACTTCATAGGGAGTGTTGATGAGCCTGATTCTCCAACCCATAGTGAGGAGTTGGTACGTGTTGTAGATGAAGTGGCCTTTGGGAGTGGTGAGGTCGCTGAATAACTCATTGCTTGACTTGACATTAGCGAGGGTCAATAGGTTGCTAGAAGAACCTCAGGTCGCTCGATGTTCAAACTGTTAGTTTCAGATAGGTGCCCTAGAGCCAATTGGGATTGAGCTCTTTGATAATATGTAAAGGTTGTTTATTCATCTTACATTGCATTTCTTATTTATTGCATATTAAGATGATGTCCATGGTGAGAAGT
>JANHAO010013013.1:0-16075 GCA_026873985.1 Saraca asoca | reverse complement strand
CGCGTAAATAATAAAAATATAGGGGTACATTTGTAAATATTAAAAAATATTATACTTATTTGTAAATATATATATTGTAATTATTCTTTTTTCATATGAAAATAAGTACTCATAATATTAAATAACAGGACATAATAAATAATAAGTTAGAAATCGAGCTTAACACGCGTGTTAAAATAGAGAATGCGTGTCTGAACTTTTTAAAATTACGGATACGGCCTCGGAATCGAACTTGACACGTGTGTCGAAATAGGGAACGGATGTCTGAACTTTTTGAAATTACGGACACGATCCTGATATGTTTCATGTCGATAAAGATGAGTGTCAATGTCGGAAACATTTCTGACATACAGATATGACTGTTATATAAAGTGTCGGTGCATCGTAATCTCCCACCATGCAAGGAACGGTAGCAATAGTTTCAAGCATTATTGCTCAGCATCCGTACCTTCTCTGTTACAATTGCATATATGCAACAAGTTGAGAAAATTTTTAAAAACATGGATTTAGAATGCACTATTGGTTCAATTGCTCTCCGTAAGTTTTAAAGTTTAAAAAATATATGTTCTATTGTTCAGGTCATTCACCCAAAACCAAAGTAACAATTTGAACACATTATTCTTAGGGGAGATTGTTATGTACAAGAAAAAAAGGATTAAACTTGGAAGCAATATGACAATTAATATTTTTAGCGAAGAATTTGACTGGATTTTAAATTTGCTGAATTTAAAATTACAAATATTCTTAGAAATGATTGTCATTTTCGGGCATATATAGAACAATGCAATGAGATCAATAAAAGGCCATATATAACATTCTTAACTGAAATAAAGCATGCACCTTTTTAACTAATTTTAAAGAAAAAGTATATATTTTTCCAAGAGAAATTTCAAATACTACAATGGTTTTCATTTTATTATCTAACACAAAACTTTATTATTAACTCACATTCCTTCCTGGAGAAGCAATAAACCATTGCAGATTAGTTGTTTGGATAAGATTCTTGAATGAACTGGGCAATTTCGTCAATAACCACGTCGGCAGCGGATGACTTTTCCTTTACTTGCAGTGGAAAATATAAGAGTAAAATACTCTGCCATTCCTTGTATTTGATCAAAAATATAGGGACCTCTCTTATATTTTCTAAATCCATACGTTAGTCCATTTCTGTTTTTTCATCCAGAATATTCTCCGAATATGTCATTTTAATTTCTTATGTTTATTTCTTTTATTTCATAATTATAAAATGATCTAAATGCCCTTCATTTATACTCATTTGACCGTGTTTGTTTGTTGATCAAATCGAAAACCCTCTATTCTCTCTACCTTTGCTAATCAAATCGAAATCTCTTTGGCTTCACTCATTAAATAAAAAATTCTCTATTCATTTTGGCTTCGTTGATCGTACAATTGGTGAGTTCGCAGATCCCTTAACTTAGAAATTGATTTTTAGGTGAGTTCATAACCTTAATCGATTTTGAGTTCATCTTTTATGATATAGTATTTTAGGCTTAGCTTGTATAGGTTGGGATTTCATCTATTCTGGTATTTTTATGTCGATTGATATAAGATTTTAAGGTAGCTTGAAGCTTTATTTAGGTTCTAAGTTTACTGGTAGGACTTAATATATACAGATCTCCTCGTGTTTTATGAACATTACACCGACCTCCCCTGTATTTTGAAAAATATACTGATTGCTGTATTTTGAATTTTTTCCCTTTTAGTTGCATTTTGATTAGTGCATTGCATGCTTGTGGATTTCTATCTGCTAACCTTACACTTATATGTTGATTTTTTTTTTTAGATTATGGAAATATGTTTAAGTTTTACATCCAATACAATGACCAGCAGTATCTCTTAGGCCTAATTGATAGATACAATTATATATCGAGTTGTTGACATACTTGTATGAAAGTATTTTATTAGATATTCTTGCTGGTGTCAGTTGTACTTTTACTTGTAAATGTCATATTCCCCCCACGAATCAATTTTTAACTTTGTCCAATGATAGTGACATCATGAAAATGTTTGATATGTGTACTGGTCATAGTGCAATTTACTTAGATATTAGCAATGTCCAAGTTGTTAAGGCACTAACTATGTCATCACCCAATAGCACTAACCAAACCCAAAAAAATAGTGTTGAGCCTGAAATTGAACCTGAGACCTAAGCCAATGAAAATGGGGAAATGGGATGATGGTGAAATGCAAGATATTGAAACTGATTCAAATGATGGAGAAATGGAAGATGTTGAAATTGATTCAAATGATGAAGAAATTGACTCTGCTGATGATGCCAATTAAGAACTAGGGAACATGTTTACTGAATTTGATGATGACGATGTCGATTATGAAGAGTGTGATGGTGGGGAAGAAAATGAAACTCAAGAAAGTGATGTAAGTGCAGAATGTGAAATGACTGAGGAGAGTGAATATAAGCCTGAAGTTCAGTTACATGGTGAATTTGAACCAGCTAGTGATAGTAACAATGAAGGCACACAAGTTGACATGAATAAGAATATCAGAGGGAAGACATTTAAGTATTAAGAGAATGGGAAAGTGCATCTAGAGGAAAATATGATCTTTTTGGATGTGCATGATTATAGGAAGGTTCTATATGACTACATAATTCAAGAGAACTTTGATATTATAAGAATGAAAAATGAGAAAGCATGAGTTACTCTCATATATGCTGCACATGTATGTCCATGGAGGATCCATGTTTCTCCACCACCTGATGGCATAACCTACATGATTAAAAGTTACAAATGAGCATACTTGCATCAAGACATCCTCTAAAACTAATGTAACATCCATTTGGATGGCTAAGAAGTTAGAGAGTTCATTAAAAGTTGATCTTCATATAAGTTATAAATTAATGTATAAGGAGTTAAACAACAAATATGGAGTTCAACCACATCCAATACAACTATATAGAGCAAGAAGAAGGGCAATAAAGAGATTGAGGGGCAACATGCACACAACTTTAAGAAAATACATAATTATGCTAGGATGCTATATGAAAAGAGCCTTGATAGTGCTGTGAAGGTGGATTACTGGCCTAGAATTAACATGGATGAAATTTCTAGATTTAGGAGACCATTTGTGTGCTTAGATGATTGCAAACATGGCTTCTTAAAGGGTTACAGGCTATTCATAGGCTCAAATGGATGCCATCTAAAAGGCCCTTATAAGGGAGATCTCCTTGCAAAAATTTTATTTGATGCAAACAACAGTCTATTCCTTATTGCCTTCATGGTTGCTAAGAAAGAGAATAAGGACTCTTGGCTATTTTTTTTAGATTGTTTGCATGAGGCAATAGGTCCTGAGAATGAAGACAATTCATTCACTATTATGAGTGATAGGCAAAAGGTATTGATTTTCATGCTTGTTTTTCAAATTTTATATTATAAAAAATTGAATTTAATAAATTTTGCTATATTATGTAGGGAATATCTAATGTTGTGATGCAATTTTTTCTAGTTGCTTGATAAAGGCATTGTTCTAGACATCTATTGAACAACTTTAAAGCAAAGCATCAAATGGTTATACTAAAGGAGTATTTTTGGATGGCTATCACAGCACCAAACACCTTTTTGTTTAGTAAGGCAATGGGAAAGCTGAAGCAAATAGATGGACCAGCACACAAAACTTTGGTAGACGTACTAGCATACAGGTGAAGTAATCATGCTTTTGATCCAAGAACAAAAAGCCCTTATATCACAAACAATGTGTGCGAGTCCTTCAATGAGTGGATTGATAAGCTTAGGGATAGACCTATGCTAACTTTGGTAGATCGCATAAGGCATAAGATCATAGGAAGTTTTCATAAAAAATATCAAGAAGGTTGTATATGGAGTCAAAAGGTAGGTCTAAGAATTCTGGATGAACTAAATACCATTCTTAAGGATGGTAGGTTGTGCAAGGTGTATGCTATTGATAGAAACCAATTTAAAGTATGAGATGGGTTCACAAGATTTATTGTAAACTTAGAGGAAAGAATCTATGGTTGTAATGCTTGGGCTATTAATGGCTTGCCTTTCAAACATGCAACTACTTGTATAGTACATAATCATGATAAGATTGAAGAATATTGTGATAGATTTTATAGCCCTTCAACGTATTTAGAATCATACTCACACTTAATCATGCTATTACGTAACCCCAACACAATAGAGGACACTAAAGTGTAGCCACCTCCATTAGTTAGAATGCTTGGTAGACGAAGGAAGAGTAGAAGAAGAGAGCAAGATGAAAGACTAACATCTACCAAAGCTAAGTGGTTAGTTATTGTGAAGTGTAGTAATTGTCAACAATTAGGCCATAACATAAGAGGCTGCCAAAAGGAACCTGTGCAAGGAAGAAAAAAAAGGGTGAACAAGGTAAATCATATCATATATGCCATTAATTTGTTCTAAAACTTATTATTATGAAATTTTTAATTTCAACTCACTATTATATGCAAAAGCTTGCTCCAAGCTAACAACCTGCTCCAAGTTAGGAACCTTCACAAATACCACCTACAACAAGGTCTCAAATATCAAGAAGGATAACTGCTTCTACAACAGTAGCATTTACCCAGGCTAAGGCCATGAAGCAATATTTAGAAAAAAAATCAAAGAGGGTGATTTATGTCTATAACATTTGCAGTTCCTTGTTGCTTTTGTTATGCTTTTTTGCTTTTGCTGTCATTTATTGCAAAAATCTTAAGAATAGTAAAAAAATAAAATCAAGACTTTGAAATTGCTTTTATTTCTACTATCATTTGTTGTTGCTTCTATTGTTAGTGTTATTGCTTCCATTTGTTACAGAAAGCTCAAGAATAGCTAAAAGCTCAAGATCAACTATCAAGCTTTGCTTACCGCAATGAAAGTGCTACTCAAGGAAGCTCTAACATGGCTGTGCAATCTAGATCTAGTATTGCTTCAAAGGAAGGTTTTTCTAAGGGAAGTGTATCCAAGAAAGGTACAACTACCAATGCATAAAGTTTTAAATAGTTGGAGACATATGAGAATCTTTTGCTTTTTGCAATGTGGAGTCAATGAAACCTCTACACATCTTTCTAAATTTCATTTGGGATGAACTTATGTTAAATTTTAGTTGAATTTGGGCATATTAGGGTGTTGAATGTATGTTAAATTTCAAGTGAATTTAGCTACATTTAGGTGTTAAATTTGACTTCAGGACACAACTAAATAATGGTCCTATTACCTATTTTGAATATATATTTTGAAGTAATGATATTTGACTCTTTTTTTTTTTTCAATTCTTTGTCAATTTGGGATCAGAACATAAACAATAGTCTTAGACTATTATACTTTTAGGCTTTTTCTCCATGTTATGTGCTTTTTGGATTGAAGAGAGTATTTAACTCTTAAAATTTTGCAAATCTAGTCAATAAAATTAAGAAAAGCAAATTCATTAATTGAAATACAAAATGCCATTACACGACCAAATAAAAATAGAACAATGACATCCCAAGCCCTAACTAAAATAATAACTACTAAAAGTACAATTATAAAGTAAAATAAAAACAACCCATTGAAACATGTCTTAAGTATACCAAATCCCATTTCCAATATATCCAATTTGGAAGACAACTTTTTTATCTCATCCTTTAGTTCATGAATCTCGACTGTGTAGGCCACACATTGCTCATTCCCATTATATTTTGTAATAGTTTTAGTTGAATAACCTCTTTCATCATTAATAGATGCACACCATAAAATGAAGCCACACCTAAAATCACAGTCATAATACAATCTATTCCTATTTTTCTCAGATTTAAAAATTTTTATTAAACATATTTGTCCACATTTACATTTTCTCTTTAAAAACCTTAATCCTTTTGAATTCACACTAGTAGAAGACATCTGCATATGGATAAAAATAAAAAAGATTAAAATAAAAAAAATAATCCTTACATACTGACCATAAAATGACCAAAAAATGGCTCTATTTTAGCCCTTCAGTAGTAACATAGGACTTCTTCAACACAATGCTCATTTAATATATTCAAGAAGGATAAAATTGATATTATTTAGTCAGTTTTCATACATTATAATCAAAAAGAGAAAATGCAATGGTCAATTTATAAAGAGTTTATGTGTAGTGCATTTTTAAAGTGCGAGGGAAGTCTGTGTAGGTTTGGAAAATGTAGGGGAGATCCGTGTATTTTTTATCAAGCACAAGGGAGGACAAAATATTTTAATCAAAATATAAAAACATGTGATGTTAGAAAACAAATTTGAAATTCTTTTACTAGATTGTTGCAATCATGATAATAACTTTTCATTGTATGGAAAAATAGAAAGTCCATGACAACAAAAAGAATAACCATGATTATGCCATTTAAAACAGGTTTGGCCTGTTGACAGTGCTGACAAATTTGGCACATCTTGAAATATGCAACATCTCCATTAGATCATTCAGGACCATTTGAGTAGCAATTGCGTGAAAAATAAATGATAAAGTAAAAATCAAGTTGAACCAAGTTTAGAACAAAGTAAAAGCAAATAAAATCCTTTTTTTTTCTAATAGAAGATGGAGGATAAAAATGTACAGTCAAAACAACCAGGGGCACATTGGGGAACTGAGTCTTGAGGATAGGTTCTTGTAGTCAGGCCAAAAATCATGGCCCCGTTGACTAAAGCAATTTATGTCATGTAAAGCAACCCATCACCATAAATGAAAATGCCACATAAGCAACACAGGATTGTCATGAAACCAATTGACCTCTGCAAAGCCATAAGCACAATTTATCTATATGGCTTAACAAGGCCTTCAATACTAACAACATGCTCACAATAGACAAACTTGCTAGAATCCAAAATTAAAATACTAATAAAGCATGGGCATATACCATCAGGCTATTACCATCCAAGTGTTTTTCAAGCAATCGAAAGTTAGAAGGCGTGCCATAATTTGGTCAAGGACATCTCCCAAGGCACATGCTTTCTATCTAATAGAATGTTTTGACACAAGAATTACTAATGCCTTTCTAGAATAGAGTTTCGCATACAAAAGAGGTTTTGGGGATTACTTTAAGGGTGACTTGACCCATGTAAAGTCTATCAATATCTTATTCTGAGCCATAAGAAAAATATACTATACTGACTAAAACCATAGCTTTTCCTCTTCATTTGAGATATTTACAGTCTAAGAAATAAGTAGTGGCATATAGTTAACCAGGCCTATATACAAGTCAGCAAATGAAGCATAATAGAAATAACATCTTTGAAACACTTTGTAAACATATACCATGTTACTTTGCACTCATATCAATGGAATTAGAGAGAGATGACCGGCATAATGGCACTTTTCAAATTTTGATATAAACCTCTTGCTCTTGACATCTTTTCTGGTGTAACATAGACTATTGTGCGTTACCCTTCACCCTACTCCAAAGGCTTGTATATGAACTTCTTATCTTTTTGATGTCAACATATATGCCAGAATACCTAAAGCACATAGACCCATCACGTAGACTTGCTTAAATTTATAAAAAAGTTCATACAACAAAGGTTTGAGCTAGATTTTAAAATAATGAAATTTACCTTATCCTGAATTAAGGAAAGCATTGGACAGACAACAAGAGTGATGCCATCACAAATAACAGCTAGAAGCTGGTAGCAGAGGCTCTTGCCACCATCTACATCCGTAATCATCATAACATTTCTTCCACTCACAATGATACTAATTATCTGATATGAACTTAATAACTAATTAAAAGAAATATAAATACATTTTATAGTATCATAAATTGAAAAATATTTTAATTGTGATGCACTTTTTTTGCATTGACCTCTATCTAATTTGCATAGAGGAAATGCCAAAAATATTCAACCTAATATCATCAACTTCAGGATCCCATTCAAATGTGTTGGACCAACTATTTGATTGCACGCGAAACATAAAAAAATTGTCAAAATGTGCAGGCACAAAAGCTGAAATGAGAAATTTTTGAGGCCGTGAATAAGGCTTAGTTCAATCCAAAAACTACTATATAGACACACAAACTTGAGTTATCTTGCAAAAAAGGATCTTTTATCCCCATATTAATACTATCCCTGATCAAGGATGGTAATAGATTGAGTCTGAGTAGATTTGAACTAGATCCGATAAGGATCTACTACATTAAAACCATCAAAGATCTAGACTTGTTAAGGATCTAATTAGACAAAACTCAAAGATTCATATCTGACCCATTTGAACCTATTTGAATTTTTTTTTGGTAAAATTTAACATAAGAATTACAATTTTCATATAAAATTTTGTAACTTTTTTTAAAAAAAAAAAGCCGCAAAATGTATATGAATTAGGAATAACAAGTAAATAAAAAGTTGCAATACCATCATTTAATCTTTTTTTATTGAAAAAGAAACTTTTATAAAAGAGAAACAAATAACAAAAATAGAAAACAAGGAATACTCAAAAAAGAAAAAAAGTCTACCAAGACAAAGTTGCTACCCAATTTCTATGCAAAAATTTAACGAAAGAGATGCTAAAAACAAAATCCTATCCCACAATAAAAATCTAGTTTGGGATTTTTTTCTAAAATTTCTAGCATTTCTTTCTAACTAAATGCACCGTATGGTAGCAAAATGAGCATAATGCCAAATGGCCTTCTTGGTAATATTACTTCTAAAAGTTCAGAAATTAGTGGACAAGAAGCTTCCCAAATTATCTGGACAAACCCAATAGATATTGAACAATGAGAATAACTTGCTCCATAACTCCTAAGCCAAAACACAATGAAGAAACAAATGGTTACTATTTTTTGAACTTTGATGACATATCACACACATGTTTGGAGATAAAGCCTTATGAGGCCTATGCACTTGAAGCATATTACTGAGAAAATAATTAAAGTTTGTGTTAGAAAAAAGTATAGAGATGTTAAAAAGACTTAGGAAGAAAATATTATTGAATGAAAAAAGCTGATTGAATTAATTAAAAGACTTAACCTTACTGCTCTATTTATATAGAACTTATACAAGATGTAGAGTTCTAACAAAACTCAATAACTTATTAACTTATCTCTAGTATTATAGTATAACTAAATAACCTAATGACTTATTAGTTATATATTCTATCTCTATTTCCTAACACTTTCCCTTAAGCTAAAGCTTGCAAAATTTAAGCTTGTTACATTAATTTGAGCTTTCAAAAATAAAATATGATAAAAATAACTATAAAGAAAACTTAACAAACTTCAAATTGCACAGACAACTTGCAACAAATATAGCTTGTGGACAACTCTCCTCGAACCAAACACTTACAACCCCCTAAAAAATAATGCTAAAACCTTGGTAGATACAACTCTTAAAAGTCTTCAGTCACTTACACCTAGTTGCTCCTTCGAACTTCTTTTGGTTGTTCTCCCTGACACAAATGACACATCTTTCATAAGTCTTCTACTAGCTTCCCTTAAACTGCTCCCTCAACTTCCTAGCTAAAAACACTAACAGTTATAGTTGGATTTACACCAAAACCACTGATACTACCACAAACTGTGTTACTCCTAGGTTGTGTTCATTACAGCCAACAAATTAGACCTATGCAAACACAAGTGATGCCAAATCCAAATGTGCAAAGCACCAAAATACATTCCAAACACATAACAACAAAAATTTACTCATAATAAAGTTGTAAGACCCAAAACTGCACTCAACACCTTTTTGACACTAAAATCATTGTCGAAAAAGATACTTTCGTAGCATCTTACCAAGTTCATTTCCACCAATCCAAAATAGAATGCTAGTGGGCCAAAGAATAAATGCAATAAATCATAAAGAAATAATGAAAATCAGAGCAAAAAATTAGTCCCATACCACCAGACCAGTAACATTGATCTGGTTCAGATTCTTGCACCTACCAAATGTCACCAACAATCACCCAATTCACCTGGCCATGCCAAACAACCATGACACGCCCAAAACAACTAGAAAATTTCAAATAAACTAGAAGTAACTAGCCAAACTCATTTAGATCAACAATAAGTATTCTCGTTGAATCAGCTCCGGCACCAGCTCCAATTACAGATAGAACCTTCAAACCTCTTCATACAAATGTAGCAAGAAGTGCAACCTTTGTATCAGTGTTATCAATACAGTCCAAAACAAAGTCAGGGTGGCCAGAGAGAATTTCTTCTTTAGTAGATGTGCCATATAATGGCACTTCCGCATTTACTTGGCATTATGAGAAAATGGATGAGAAGTGCTCCTTGAGACACTGAGCTTTTAGCATGCCAACATCTCAGGAAGCATAGACATAGCATGATTGCCAACTCCTCCAAGACCAATAACCACAACATATGATGTAGTGACTTTCTTCTAAGATTAAAAGCTAAAGAACTAAATGTTCCTAATTAGCTGTTCAGCAATAATTTCATCTTCAAGAAAATCTTCATTAGTCATCTTATCATTCTTCATTCTTGTAATAACACATTCCTTCACATCATTTAATTTACTAGCCTTCTTATGGTATTATTGTACTCCTTGCTTCTGAAGAAGCTTTACAAGAGAGAAGGCAGAGACGGAGCCCAAAAGAACCCCTGCTTCCACTAGTGCTATATACTTCATTCTTTCCATTCTTAGCTTTTCCTCGTACCAAGAAACACATACAAACCCTTCGAGTTTGAGGTTTTAATAGAAACTAGAAATGGGGTTTGGTTTCTCATACCACACTAAATCACGTTATTGTAATAAATTTCTAGTGTTAGAGCCACCATTACCATTAGCCAAAAAATTTGCCAAAAAATCAAAAATTATTATGGCTGGCCACCGTTGATCATTACCAGAATGGCTACTGTCAAAACTAATGCCAATAGCCTTAAAGAGTTGATACCACTTTCTAGATGGCTGGCAAACAACACCACAACCACCTTTGTAGTCCTACCCATATGTTCCTCTCTTGAATTTTCCCTATATTTCCTTTTTTTAACTAAAAAACTTAAACCTCAATAACAAGGAAACCAACTTCAAGAATATATTTTTTTTTCTGCCAAAACTCAAATACCATTTTTTTTACCAAAATTTAAATACTAGGCATAAAAATAAAAGAGACCAAAAACTTAAATTTTATATCGGCAATTTAATCTCTTTGAGGTTACCAGAAATGCTATAACCCACAAGGCCTTAAAGTGGCTGATACCGCTTTGATATCATGTTGAGAAAATAATTAAAGTTTGTGTTGGGACAAAGTAGAGAGAAGTTAGAGAGAATTAAGGAGAAAAAATTACTGAATAAAATAAGATGGCAGAACTGATTAAAAGACTTAATTCTACTGATCTATTTATATAGAGCTTATACATGAGGTAGAGTTTTAATAAAAGTCAATAACTTATTAACTTATATAAACTTATGATTTATCTCTAATATTATAATCTAACTAAATAATCTAATGACTTATTAAACATATTTTTATCTCTATTTCCTAACACATATTATTAGTATTCATCCTATTAAGAACAATAGTCCAAACAAAAACTTTTACCTTGGAAGGAACCTTAGTTTTCGTAAAAGAGAGTGTGAAGGGCATAACTTGATTAGAAGGATTTTTAACCCAAAAATCAAAAAGAAATTTACAAGTGTAAGATCCGGAGGAATCTAAATATTATGTCAAGGGGAAGGATTCAGAGGGTGGAGGTATAAATACAATAATAATAATAAATAAAAAAATGTATCCTACAAGCTTCACCTTTAGGAGTTATAATAAACTTTACCTACCGGGGTACATTGCTAGGCATAAAGTAAGGTAAGCATTCAGAAGCGAGCCCATCTCGACTAGCATGATCGCTTTACTAGATGAAGAGTTGAATGGAAAAAAAAAAGCTATATGATAATAAAAGAATTTAGTTGAGACTAGTATTAAACCTGGAAGTATGTTTCCATTGATTTATTCAAGTTGTGATGGATGACAAACCTAAATACATGCAAATATCTATAGTTACATATTCTAAAATTTTATGTGCAAGAGAAAGCAACATAGAAAAAGAAACTTCAATATGCCTTTCCACACTAAGTCCTTAGGGTTTCCCATTTGCAAAAACGTTCATAAGCAGGCTTATCTTTGCAACAAAAAAAACATCATAATCTCTTGCTCACATGGCAAGAATGACAAGAGGACATTTTAAAGCATTGAATTGTATACAAACAATAATTAAGATTACTTAGAAAGGATATCCCTAACAAAATGTAGATTGGCATAGAGATTATATCACTAATTATAGGACACCACATTAACACCCAAAAAAGGCCAACATATTTCACAGCCACGAATAATATATTAGAGATTAGGAAATCACTTAGAAAACTAAAAAAATGTATGCACACTAAAAAACATAGTTGTCCATATGTATGATGGAAAATTAAATGATAGCGTAAGAGACCGAGGCCATCCATTTCAAGGATTAATGAATGGAATTAAACAATATAGTTGTAAATGCCATTATAAATAGTATAATGGCATATAATGGCATAAAACATTGAAAAGAGATACTCTTAAGGAATTTCAAGAACATTGCAAGATGCCAATTTTGCAATACAAACCATCTGGTTTATTGATTCTCATACCAAATGCTACTTGGAATGCAAGTTTAAACAAATATACTAGGTATTAGGCTAATGCTGAAACATATAGAAAATGACAAATGCAAATGTGTTACAAAACGATGATTGCAATGATACATGTTATACCAACTATGACTTGCAACTTGTTATTGCTCCACCTACATTATCCACCACAATTATGCTCAATTAATTCTTTTTGTAAAACCATCATCCTATCACTTCAATATATGATTTTCTCATAAATATGAATTTAACAACTCATTAATCAAAATATAAATAAATTTCATAGTATCATAAATAGAAAAACATTTTAATTGTTATACCCTTTTTTGCATTTACCTTTCTTTCTGATTTTGCAAGGTATAAGGAAATGCCAAAAATACTCAACTTGATATTATTGACTTCAAAATCCCATTCAAATGAGCCAGACCAACTCTCCACATTACACTTGAAGCATAGTTACTAGAATTGTTGACAGTCGAATCTGGTTAACCCAAGTTCAAGACCCCAAGTTGTAGATTAAATGTAAAAAGAGAAAGAGAATGAGAGAAAAAGAACAAGGAGACACCAAAAGTTTTTAACGTGGTTCGGCCAAAGTTAGTTTGACCCCTACGTCCACAGCTTTTATCACTCTTTTGCTGAGTGTATTGTATCTGATGCTTGATTGTGTCATGTACAATGATTTCATCCCCTTTTATAATGGATAGGGGAGTTATAATTTGAACACAAATCTATGGGAGATAAGTATCATGACTTAATTAGAATTACATAATAGATAAGGGTTGATAGTTATAATAGACTCCCATTGAAGTAGGAAACCTAATGGATCTTTTTGGATTCATGGTTAGGGATGCATGCTTCAATTTGCGAGTTGAGCCTTGTTCTCAATGACCTGAGGCGGCTACTTTGACTTGTGTTGATTAGTGACATTAGCTCATGCTTAGCAACTTGATGATTTGGTCCAACGACCTCAATCCCAGATAAGCTAGGCTTTTATTAGCTGAGTTCGTCCATTAGGCTTTTACCAGTCCAATTATGTGATTCCAAAAATACCCACAACATTAGCCCTTAGCTCTTATTTCACTTTGCGGATTGGGAGTTGAAGTCTGGCTAGTAAAAGCTATCAACTGTAATTTGCTATGTCATTATTTGGACTTTTATCCTATCATTTCATCTGCACTTGCCTGTGCTATCATTTTCGCATTTAATGCATGCATTTTTTTTATAACTGTTAGTGTGGTAATGATAGAGCCTTTTTCACCGAATCATTAGATCGAGGGCAATTGATCAGTCTCTTAATCTAACGGTGAGGCTAATCAAGTCATATAAGGTGAGAAGGACCCTTCTTTTCCCTCTCACTTGTGCCTTTGAAAAACCTATGCTTTTGTGTCTTGCTTATTTTTTAAGCTCTCATCCAGTCACCACCATTTTCCCTCTTCTCTTTTTTACCAAGTCTACAATAGTAACCTTTGGGTTTAATTTGTCAGAGACCAATCGTGCTCATCATACTCTTTTCTAGATTCTCTTTTCTGGATCTATCTCATTCCATTGATTCGACAAGTCTTTTGAACACAACTTTAGTTTAGAGTTTTTATTTTTTTTGGATATTGTGCTTTGCAAGTTTCTGGTGGTTGGGTTCGGTGATGTATGCTTATTAGTCTTTTAGGAATTTTTTTCCTACTCATCAGTTTTGTAGCGTGTTTATTTGCATGCTTGCCATTGTTTATAGAATTGGAGTGTTGTCTACCTGATAAAATGCCTATAGGTCTTAAGGTGGTAGATTATCAGGTTTAGTCTTTTTCTGTTTCCCTGGTTTTAGTGGCCTAATAGGTTCATTGGTCAAGCCCCTCATGCTTTCAATGGTCTAGTTTTTAGATGTAGTGATATGCGGCATGTATGGCCTGCTGCATAGGGTGTTCTTTGTTAGCTTTAGCTTCTAGGTATGGTATGCTTTTAGTGACCTAATCATTCCTCCTTCTATGTAGATGACAAGTCATAGATACTGCGGTTACTAGGTAGGGAGTGGCAACGATTCTAACTCTCCAGCCCAAATTGGGGAATTTATACACTTCATAGATGATATGACCTTTGTGAGTGGTGAGGTCATTGAGAAGTTCAAAGCTCGTCCCGATCCCATTAAGGGCTAGCAGATAACTGAAAGTGACCGCTCGGTGTTCAAGCACCACCCTTCAATCATTAAGCTTAATGAGCTCGAGGGTATAGTTGAAACATACCATCTTCCCAAGGGTTATCGTGTTATGGCACTTTCCCCTAATGATCACACAGCCTACTAATAAAAAAATATTTTACTCATTTAATTATTCTCTTACTAAGTTTTTTAAGATCCAAACTTACTTACTTCAGCTATGTTATGATATATTTATGATGTAGTGTCAATTGGAATCATTAGAGAGAATTCTATAGAATTTGGCCTTTTGAGCAGTTTTTGTATTCTAGATATAACTTGAGCTACAATTGTCCGATTAATGTGATTATTATCTTATAGGAAATCTAAGACATAGCTCTACAACCTTCATGGAGACCTACAAGGCTGAATCTTGAAATTGGATATATGAATTTGGAGCTAAAGCTAAAACCAGAATGCTGCCTCAATCTATCTCAAGCATCAAAACCTCTAAACACTCATCAGGCAATATCTGGAGCTATAAAAGTCCAATTAAGGTCAAACTAAGCCCAAATGAAAGTTAAGACACAAGGATACATCTTTTATGAAGACTTCCAGATTTGAATACATCATCTTGGGCATGAAAAATGAGTTACAATACAGAGGCAGAATGCTAATGAGTTGGGCCTCTACAGAATGTGATTTTTAGGCCCCAATTAACATGAAGCTTGAGCCCAATGTCCATCCATTACACCAGCTCCACACTCAACTAGCTAGAAGTCATTAAGTCAGTAAAAAACTAGAGAAGTAGTCTGCAATAGCATAGTACACGCAAAGGGAGTGGCAGCAAGCAAACTAAACTACACCAGCCATCATGATTGCCTACTCCACCAACCAGCAGCTAGCTTCTCTTTTCCCGGGTTAAACACTCTTGAGTGGAAGTCTTTAGTGAAGTTTTGAGGGAGGTTTTTAGATAGTAAGCAACACAGTTTTGTTCTTTCATTTTCTTTGTAATTTTACCTTCATCGAAGGCTGAAAATATGTAATCAGTCTAAGGGATTAACAGCTTGATGATGAATGCTGAGATTCTGCTTTCACCTTGCATTCAATTGTTTCTCATTTCTTTTCCTTTCCTCTCTATTTTATTTGGAATTCTGAATTAAATGGCTTCATTTGATTTAGATATTAATATGGTTATCGCTTAATAATCATTTTAGAATAGGATGGCAAAAACTAAGTAATGTATTAAGCTTTTGATGGATTGTTTGTTGACTGAGTTCTGCATAAGACTCTTTAATCATTTCAAGGCTTCTTGTTATGATTTAAGGCTAGAAAATATGATTAATAATTGGATGAATATTTAGTGATCAAGGATACA
>JANHAO010013012.1:0-16075 GCA_026873985.1 Saraca asoca | reverse complement strand
CAATAAAATTCCATTTTGTTTTCAAATATCATGAAAGTCCTCATATAAATATCATATCAAAATATAAAAGGGATTATTACATGAGGAAGATTGTTCACTCACCTTAGACTCCGTAATGCCTACCCGAAATTCTGTTAGGGAATCTGCTGAAATCCTAGAATTCGAACATTTACGAACTTCATATCTTATCAAAAATGCATCTAAAGCAAAATAATAGCAAAATTTTCCAATTTTAATTAACTTTGCATTTTTGGGTTTTTTATGAGATTTTCTTGACATCTAATTGGAAAATCACTATGAAATAAATCTAATATTCTAGGAATGCTCACCAGGTCCTACTACACCAGTAGGTAGCTCACCATTGGCTGGAATGCTATTGGCAGCCTCAAACCAAAGGCTGGCTGAACCAGCTAAAAAAATAAGGAAGAAGAAGAAGTCGAATTGCTACAACCTTATCCAACTGGGGAGTACATCAAAAAAGAAGGACATAGCCTCCGGTGTTGAATGGGTCAGCCGGATGGTAGCTAACTCTGCCATGGCAGACGGCTAAAGTTTACCAGCCACAACAAGAAAGGTCTGCAACCATGCAAGCTAAAGGAGAAGTGAACTAGCCAAAACCCACTGAGCTTCTGTTGGTTTGCCAGACTTGGAAATGGTCGGAGTTTCACTGGCATTGAGGAGGTTTCTCTGGAAGTTTCTGGAGAAAGCTAGAGAAGAAGAGAAAGAGGAGCCGGGAAAAGAGAGAGAGGTCGAATGGAGAAAAATCAGCTGGGAAAAAATTTATAAAAAGAAACAAATGGGGAAAATTATAGTTTAACCCCCAATTTGCACTGCCTTTTACAAAGGCCCACCTGAAAAAAAAAATTTCACTTTATTCCTTTCCTTTTTTTTTTTGAGGTGTTATAGGGAAGGTGACATTGACAATCGTGAAACATAGCATGTTGAATGAAGAAACAAGAAGAAAAGAACATGGGAATGTGAATTATTTAGATACACTAGTTGCTAAAGATGTATGTAGGAAAAATCAACATAAAAAATTTTGATGATCGTGGAAAGTCCAAAGAAAGATCACAATCTAGAAATAGAAGATATATGAAGTGTTTCCATTGTGGAAGAACATGCCATATTAGGAAGAAATGTCAACAATTGAAAAGAAATAAATCAACGGATAGAGGCAAAGACAAGAAAAAAGATAAAGGTACCTTGTTGTTGCACCTAATGAAGAGGTTGTAATTACTCATTATGATGAGTATTTGAATTTCACATGTACAAACTCTACTTGGGTTATTAATTCAAGAACTTCTTACCACATTACCCCTCAAAAAGATTTCTTTACATCTTATTCTACCTATGAGTACCGTATAGTTAGATTGGGAAATCAATGTTCATGCAAGATCATTGATATTGAAGATATCAACCTAGAAACTAATACTTGATATAAATTGTTATTCAAGAATGTCAGACATGTTCCTGATATTCATCTCAGTTTACTCTCTATTGGAGCAATTAATGATATATATAGATTTTGAAAGCTACCATGGTAAAAGTAAATGGAAGCTTACAAAAGGGTCTCTAGTCGTAGCAAAAGGTGAAAAGATTAGTTCTCTTTACCAAATAACAGTAACACTGTGTAAAGAAGAGGTGAATGATGCTGAAGACTCTTCTATATTATAGCATATGTGCTTGGATCACTTAAGTGAGAAAGGACTTGATGCGCTGGTAGAGCAAAACTTCTTTCCCATGAGAGGTATGTTTTTAAAGAATTGTACTTATTGTTTAACTGGTAAACATCATAGAGTTTTATTTTTTAAATCTCTTCCACATAGGAAGTCAAATGTTCTTGATTTGATTCATATTGATATGTGTTCTATGGATTTAAAAACTCTTGGTGGTGCTATATATTTTGTTACATTTATTGATGACTATTCCAGGAAAGTTTGGCCTTATGCTCTAAAAACTAAAGACCATGTGCTCGATGTTTTTACTAAATTTCATGTGCTTGTTGAAAAAGAAACAAGAATGAAATTGAAGTGTATTCGAGTAGATAATAGTGGTAAGTACAGAGGTTTCTTTGAGAAATATTGTAAAGATCATGGCATTAGGCTTAATAAGACTATTCCAAAGACACCTAAGCAAAATGGGTTTATGGAAAGGATGACATGGACAATTAATGAAAGAATTAGATGTATGCTTTCTCATGTCAAGTTGTCTAAAGTCTTTTAGGGTGAAGCAATAAGAACTTTTTAATGGTCGATTTCGGTAATCAGTCAACCAAGGGTTCTACAACCCAAACTGTTGTATGAGTTGTGAAAATGTGGAGAGACGGCGAAATAAGAAAAAGAAGAGTAAAAAGAACACATAGGGTTTTATCGTGGTTCGAATAAAGCCAGTATGGCCCCTTCATCCACAATGCTTGTATTTTCTTTTGAGATTGTTTCTCTACTTAGTTTTACAGAGTTACAATACTAGTGATTCTATCTCTATTTCAGTAGAGTTTTTGCATGCATTTTTTTGTATCTCTGTTACAATGGACTCCCCTCCTATTTATAAGAGCTGGGACGGTTACAAGTTGTAATTTATCATTATGAAACTATGATTATAGCGGCATCAAACAATAAATGCTTGGCATCAGTTAATAAATACAAGGTAAATCATTGTCAGACTTTGGAGGTTGATTTGCAAGTTAGGAGAGTGTTCAGACTGTCTGTCAGACATTAGCCATTTCCAATTATGCCGGAGGGAGCTCGCTACAGTCTTGGTCTGCTAGAGGCTTTGAGCTCGTGACATGCAATCTATTATCTAACTTTAGCAACCTTGTCCCAGATTAGGCCGCACCTTTGTTCTAATCTAGTCCATTAGGCCTTTGCTGACTTATTCCACTTAGTCCATAAAATGTCCATAACATTAGCCCTAAACTCTCAGTTTACTTTGTGAGCTGGGAGTTATTATTTTTTTTAGGTAGGGTCTTTTTGTTCGTGGCCTGTGGTGTTATCAAGTTTTTCACCCACAGTTCTGTACAGTCAAAGTCTCCGTTTGTAACCTGCTGTGTGGTCATGTCAGGCTTCAATTTTTTAATTCATCTGTACTAGGCCATTTCTTTTCCTATGCATATTTTACAGCTATTGGCATAGTGGCCTTGTTTTTCTTCTGGACTATCTGATTAAGGACATTTGAACGTTCTCTGGATTCTTCAGTGGAACCAAGCTAGTCTATATATGGCGCAAGAAGCCTGCCTTCTTTCTTCATAGAAATAATTTGATGGACGTCTCAAACTAGCCCCCCACGCTTGAGAAAATGCGAATCCTTAGTGGAGTTCTAAAATATATGCGTAGCTTGATACAAGAATTCCTTTCTCTAGATCTTAGGAAGTTTTGTTATGGGAAGCTTCCATGGGCAATTCCTCTTTGAGGATCCCGATAAGTTTTGTTACCTTCCTTCGCTGCCTCTTTGTGGTTAAGCCGAAAAAGGTAGCTTTTCACCTCTGTTCTTTGGTCTCCTTGCATGGTGTTGGTCTCTCCAAACGTCCAGGAGTTGTAGAGCCAAGGATGAATTTTTAGCTTTAGAGGAAGATAGGAGAGAGGAGTTAGAACCGTCGGGCCTGTCCTCAGGCTATGGCTTCTAAAAGGCCAGTTCCTCTTGCTTATTATAGTTGTAGGCTTATTCCAGTCTTTGTACTCTGAATTCTCTTATATAAATTCACCTCTTTGAAAGAGTTCTTGTATAAAAGTTGTTTTTTTTTTGACATTCCAATGTATAATTAGTTATCGATCGTTGTAGAGGATAGTATTCAAACTTTTTTGTAAACTGATTTCTGTATATCCAATTTAACCGAATATATAGCTAAATACCCAATTGGTGAAATTAATCCACTTTGTTTGAAAACAAACTTAAGTGTTGAAATGCCTTGCCCAGTAGCAAGCTTTCAGTTTGCAAGAAAGCTGTGAGTAGATAGTGGCACGAATTCGACAATGCTTAGACTATGCTTCAATCAGACCAAGCTCACGAGTGATTAAATGTGCCTGAGCTGTAGCGAGGTGGGATGCGTAGTGGGCAGTCAGGTGCACACACACTGTAGCAAGGTGAGATGCACAATGGGTGATTAGGTATGCACACACTGTAGTGTAGTGAGATACGCAGTGAGCGATTAGTTGCATACACACTGGCATGAGATCGCGAGGGGTGATTAGGTGCGCTTGGGCTAACAATGGGTGATTAGGTATACACGTACTGTAGTAAGGTGAGATGCATAGTGGATGATTAGGTGTGCTGGAGCTAACAATAGGCAATTAGGTGCACAGGCACTAGAGCAAAGTGAGATACGCAATAGGTGATTAGGTGTGCACACACTGGCATGAGATCGTGATGGGTGATTAGGTGCACCCAAGCTGACAAAGGACGATTAGGTGCACAAGCACTATAGCTAGATAAGATGTGCAATAGGTGATTAGGTGCGCACACACTGGCATAAGATCGCGAGGGGTGATTAGGTGCAACCCAAGTTGACAGTGGACAATTAGATGCACATGCACTATAGCAAAGTGAGATGTGCAGTGGGCAATTAGGTTCTCACACACTGGCATGAGATCGCGAGGGACGATTAGTTGTGCTTGAGCTGACAGTGGGTGATTAGGTGCACACGCACTGTAATGAGATGAAATACGCAATGGGTGATTAGGTGCGCATCCACTGGCATGAGATCACGAGGGACAATTAGGTGCTCTTAAGCTGATAGTGGTTGATTAGGTGTGCATGCACTGTACTGAGGTGAGATTCGTACTAGATGATTAGGTGTGCATACACTGGCAAGAGATCGCAAGACGTAATTAGCTATGCCTGAGCTAACAATGAGTGATTTGGTGTACACACACTGTAGCGAGGTGAGATGCACAGTGGGCAATTAAATGTGCATGCACTGGCATGAGATCCCAAGGGACAATTAGGTGTGCTCGAACTGATAGTGGACAATTAGGTGCACACGCAACATAGTGCGATGAGATGCGTAATGGGGGATTAGGTGTGCATGCACTGGCATGAGATCACGAGGGACAATTAGGTGTGCCCGAGCTGAAAGTGGGTGATTAGGTGCACACACACTATAGCAAGGTGAGATACATAATTGATGATTAGGTGCGCACGCACTGTAGTGAGGTGAGATGCATAGTGAGTGATTATGTGTGCATGCACTGGCATGAAATCATAAGGGGCGATTACGTGTGCCTAAGCTGACAGTGGGTGATTAAGTACGTACACATTATAGTGAAGAACAGATTGCACAAGAGCTGCGAGTTATTAATTTGCATGAAAGTTGCCAATATTTGGTCGTAAGAGAGCTGCGAGTATTAAGTCACAAGATGGCTAGGATTGTTGCTTGTTCAATGCAATCTACGATCTAGCAGGTAGTTTGACATGCTCATTTCATGTGACTCTTCGATTTCTACGGACAGTGTAATGATTACTATCTCCAACGGATGCGTTTAACTTAAATACTGACATGCACTAGGCCATTGGATTGCGGGTTATTCGAAGAGCTTTCAGATCTGACGGTTGGACCATGTGCAATAAAAATGGAGAAACTCTATTTCCCCCTTTCATCTGTCATTTGGAGTCATACCCAAGCTCTTCCTATCCACCTTCTCTTTGAGTTCCACAACTGATCACTGTCATCTACTACTTTCAGCCTTATTCCAATTTCCTGGGTCCGCCAGACCAAGTTTCGATTGCTGAGAATTGGTTCCGTTTATGCTTCAGACTCTTTCTTCTTCTAGCACGGTGAGCTTCTTTTTCTGACTTGGTTGTTTTTGAGTTTTTGCTTTTGAAACCATTGTAAGTATGTTTGTTATTGACAAAAACTGGAATCCAAGCTAAGTCTTTTTGTGTTTCCCTTTAGTTGTACTTAGTTCATTTACCGATAGACATTTAGTGTTTCTGGTGGCAACAAAGTTTTCAACTAGTTTCTTGGGCTTCATCGGCCCAGTAGTCAAAATCCTCCTTATACTTTGAGTTTTGGGTATAGATGATTTGAGGTAATAATGACCTTCCTTTTAGGATGAATTGTTTAGGGTCGAGGATAGGTTTGTATCTAGCGACCTGATCATTTCTTTTTCCCTTTCTTTATGTACATGTCTCCACCCTGTAGGCGCTGCTGCCACCTAATAGTCAGTGAAGACATCGAGTCCAAAGAAAGCAAGGAAACACTCCATGTCGTAAGGGGTGTGACCTCCCACAGTAGTGAGGTTACTAGTGAGTTCAAAGCTCGCTCCAGGCTTAAGGAGTTTGCAACTCGTTCCCCTTTCATACGTCATCCTTTGACAGTCAAGTTCTCAAAGCTCGGAGGGATAGCTGAAGCATACTTTTTTCTGAAGGGATGCCAACCATGCCGCCCATCCTCCTAAGAGATTTATAGCAATTAGCATCCAATAGCTTGGTGCTGGATTTAGGCTCCCAATTGCCCCCTTCATAATTGATTTTTGAATGAACTAATACCTTCCCCTATCTAGTTGACTCCAAATGCATATTCAAATCTGATTTCCTTAGCTCTTGTTTATTTGATGTTATATACAAAAAATGGCCTTGAGAGCTCACAGCCCCAGGCACACCAAAAGCGCTTTGCAAGCTTCATTTCACCCATCAGAATGCGGCACAGCAAAGTAGTCTTAGCACCATCCCTCGAAGCAAGCCCTCGCCTTGCAGGACAGCAACCCAGTGATCCAGTAAGAAGGTCACAAGACTTGCTCATCGAGAAGTCAATCATCCTACTCAAGCCTGATATCTCACTATAGCGGCACCAGGCTTGCTACAACATCTTGCTTAGCGCAGCAGCATCAAGCAGCAGACATCGACTGGCTTAGGTCTACGGCCGACCTAAAGGGCCTACTCTACAGCCTATATTCAGCAACAGCTAGTTTGTAGTCTTTTATTATCTTTTCCATTTATAGTTTAATATAACACAACTGTAGCTTGTAATTAATGTACGTAACTCCTTCTTCCTCTATAAATAAGGTTGCATTATTAGAAGAGGAAAAAAGGGCCAACTCTATAAGCAGAAACCCTGCTAAAATCATTAATAAAATCTCCACCATGGATGTAGGGTCCGGTGCCACCCGAATTTAGTCGAACTACATTAAATTCGCTGTCTCTTTATCCCTTCTTCCTCTCGGTCCATCTTTTTCTATACCTCGAAAGCAGCATTGGATCCCCGAACTCCTCCCCGTTGGCTAAAGTTTAGGTCCTTCGTACAAATCAAATTTCACTGTCAAAATTTGGGCACCGTCTGTGGGGACCATCTGCTCTCTGAAATCTCTATTGTAGCACAACAATGGCCAGAGGAAGAATGACTTGGAGTTCTACTGTCCCAGTTCCTCAGCAGCACACTGCTGCACCTGAAACATAAGAGGCTCAAATGCCTGATCAATCCCAATCGACACTAGAAAATACAGTCAGAGAGTTAGCTAAACTGTCAAGGTACTTACTCAGACACGAGCACAAAATGCTCAAAGACAAGAAGAAGTCATGGTGTAACTCCAGCAGCTTCGTGAGGAAGCTCAGAAAGAAGTTCGTGATGATTGCGACAGCCAGTGACTGGGGGGCTCGCAGTGAGTAGAAAGCTTTGCCCCTCAGCACGAAGGACATCGTCTAACAATGGAAGAGGTCCTTTGCAGGCTCGAATGGCTAGAAGAGCATCCGCAGCCTCAGAGTCATCAGCCTTGCTGCAAGGAAAACTCCCCCTTTTTTGTGGAGATCATGAAGCAACCTCTCCCGTAGAGACTCAAAGTACCTGTTATCCCGTTGTACGATGGGATCAGCAACCTGAGCGACCAATTGGATGTGTTTAACACTCAAATGGACCTCTAGACTATTGACCCCCTGGTGAAGTGCTGCATCTTTCCTGCCACATTAGGGGGAACACCTCGGGCGTGGTTTAGGTGCTTCCCGACTTGCAGTATCGGTAGTTGGGAAGAATGCCAAAGAAAATTTGTTGACCAATACCAATTGCTGAAGAAACAACTTGAGCCTCCTTGCCACCTTGCAATGATTTTCCAACACAAGGACAAGCCGCTCAAGGACTACATGACCCGGTTCAGACACGAGGCCAACTCCGTGGAAAATCCCTCAGAGGAAAGCATTTTGACAACTATCTCAATAGGACTTCGCAAAGACGGCAAGTTGTACCGAAGCCTCTACAAGCCCCCCGCTCAAGACCTCGTTGAATTTTATGACTGGGCATCTAGAGAAATAAGATGGGAAGAAACCTTCGGAATGGAGGAACCCAAGCATAAAGTAGGCCATAGCGGTCGTACCGCGAGCAAAAAGAGGGGTAGCGAGAGTCATGACAACCCCACTCCTCATCTCACAAAGAAGGAAAAATCTCAGCGATCCGAAGGTCACTTCGAGAGCTACAGCATCTTGTCAGACACACAAGACAAAATTATTGCCGTAGAAAGGCATAATGAGGACTTTGGAAAACCCCGACCATTGAAGGTAGCTGTCAAGTCTAGAGACCAAAGCAGATTTTGTGCTTATCATAATGAGGCTGGGCATACTACCTCGGAATGCCGGGTGCTAAAAGACGCCATAGAAGACCTCATCAGAAGAGGTAGACTACAGGAGTATGTGGTAAGACCATCGGGGCAGTGCGCTTAGCAGGCTCAGCGAGTTACCACCTAAGAGCCTGAGCCCTCCATCAAAACCATATTCTGATCCTGTAGCATTCATTTATCATCAATGGTGACCAATTCTATCAACTATTAAACATTGAATTAATGTAAGTCACCGATTGGTCAAGCATTATCTAGACAAAGAGTTTTCACTCCTTCATTGCAATCCCACTACAGTGAACAATTTTCACCTCGCTACAGCAAAACTTAAAATTGACCCGTGGTTGAGACGGCCCCTAAGCCTACCTCAAGGTTACGAAAACTCAAAACCAAATTGAGGGTGAGACGACCCCTAAGCTTACCTCGCAACGCCCGAGGGTGAGACGGCCCCTGAGCCTACCTCAAGGTTATCAAAAATCAAAACTAAATCGAGGGTGAGACGGCCCCTAAGCCTACCTCACAACGCCCCGAGGGTGAGACAGCCTTGAGCCTAGCTCGTGGCTTCGAAAACAAAATTAAGGATGAGATGGCCTTAAGCCTTTCTCGCAACACCCGAGGGTGAGACGGCCCCTGAACCTACCTCGAGGTTACGAAAACTCAAAACCAAATCGAGAGTGAGATGGCCCCTAAGCCTACCTCGCAATGCCTGCAGGTGAGACGGTCTTAAGCTTACCTCGTGGCTTCGAAAACAAAACTAAGGGTGAGACGGCCTTGAGCCTACCTCGCAACACCCAAGGGTGAGATGGCCCTTGAGCCTACCTCATGGTTACGAAAACTCAAATAGTGCTCAAGTGAACGGTTTTCACCTTGCCACAACAAAACAAAACTTCAACAAACTAAAACCTAGCCACCAGCCCACTGCGGCACAAAGAAACTGAAACAAAGTCATCGTAACTTTCACACTTCTTCCCCGTAGCTCTCATGTGGATGAATTTCCCACAGCTCTCATGTAGACGTATCTCCCATATCTTGAACAAGATCTCTCAGGCATAGCCTGCATGCGACCCCTCTCTCGCTCACATTAGAATGAGCAGTCAGAAAAATAAAGCATAGCCAATTGGCAAAAAGAGCATTTTATTGATCATCAGAAGTTTACATACAATGATGCGTTAAGCATATGGTTATAGCATTTGAAAGAAGAAAAGTTCATACAACAAAAGGCCTCGTCCAGGTGAGGCAAAATTACATCAAAAGAAGAAGTACAGAAACAATGGCAAAAAGCTTGACGACCTAGCACAACCATTCCTGCAAGAAGAGTATAAGGCAAGTCACCAAGCTCACACCTGTGGGAAGGACAGCTCCTGCCCAAGCTGCTCCTGCTTATTTCCCTCCGACGTGTTCTCCTGAGTTAGACCCAGAGCAAATGAAAAAGTCATAGAAGCCGGTTGGCTAGGGTGCTACACCACAAGCAACGGTCGGAGGAGATGGCCCGAAGTCAGCACAAGATCCTCTAGGAGCCCGCTAGGCGGATCTTGCGATAGAGCCACATGCATGGGCTATCCATGTCTCCTGACACTCTGCAACAGGCCATCCATGTCTTAACAAGTTCGTCGAAAGCCAAGACACCAAAACTTAAGGGACTCTTCAGTCTCCTCCATTGAACTCTTTTGGGGAAAAAAAGGAAGAATGCCCCAGGGTATAAAAAGACCCGCTCGACTCTTTGAAGAATCCAACGGCCCGAAATGAGCGGTAATGCCATGCCAATGGCCAAAAATGGCAAACAGAAGAAAGTGTGGCCTAAAGCAAAATGAAAAGACATTTGACATGACACTTTGATCAAGGAAGGATAATGATTGAAGATACAAATCAAGCCTCAAAAACTTACAACTCCTGGTCTGTAAAGTAAACCGAGAGTTGGGGGGCTTATCTTATATACAAAAAATGGCCTCGAGAGCTCGAAGCCCCAGGCACACTAAAGGCACTCAGCAAGCTTCATTTTGCCTACCAGAGAGTGGCATAGCGAAGTAGTCCTGGCACCATCCCTCAAAGCAAGCCCTCATCTCACAGGACAGCGACCTAGTAATCCAATAAGAAGGTCACAAGACCCGCTCACTGAGAAGTCGATCATCCTGCTCAAGCCAGATATCTTGCTACAGTGGCACCAGGCTTGCCACAGCAGTTTTTATGACGCCCTCGAGCTAAGAGTTCCCACTTGGGACGCCCAACATCTCACTTGGTGCAGCAGATGCCGACAGGCTCAGTTTGTAGTCTTTTATTATCTTTTCCATTTATAGCTTGATGTAACATAACTGTAGCTTGTAATTAATGCATGTAACTCCTCCTTCCTCTATAAATAAAATTGCATTATTAGAAGAGGAAAAAAGGGCTAACTCTGTAAGCAGAAACCCTATTAAAATCATTAATAAAATCTTCGCCATGGACGTAGGGTCCGGTGCCGCCCGGATTTAGCCAAACCACATTAAATTCGCTGTCTCTTCATCCCTTCTTCCTCTTGGTCCATCTTTTTCTGTACTTCAGAAGCAACATTGGATCCTCAAACTCCTCCCCGTTGGCTGAAGTTTGGGTCCTCCGTACGAATCAAATTTCACCATCAACATTTGAGAAATGGTCTTCCACCCCCTTCGGCCAAGGTTTTTAGCTATCTCTATAGTATCAAGAGTATTGGACAGTGAGAAGGTATTTTTTATTTTTTCGCTCATCCATCTAAATACAAGAAAATCTTGTCTCAAGGGGATGCTCAGGGGAAATCCAATGTAGGGCACTACAACACCTATTGGTTTTATGTTTCCCGCCCATCCCTGCGTCATCTTCAAAACTTTAGTTTTGTTTTAAATCCTAGTAAGCAAGCTGAGTGCACATGAGTTAATTTTATTTTTACCTTATTCAGAGCTAATCTTTGTTATGATTTTTGTAGAGGGAGCTAGGAAGGATAGGCCAGAGTTAAGGGAGGAGGAGGCCGCAATGCTTGATCATTTTGCTGCCTTTGAATACTTTCAAAACGATTTGAAATTTGATGAGGAGATTTTGTGAACTTACGGGCTCTCTCCTACCCTTGGTACCAAACTTCTTAACAGTTGTTCAGATATCAGAGAACAAGGTGTTAAAGAGGTCATTCCAGTGGACTTCGAGGGTCAGAGTAACATAGGGAGAGTCAACCTCATCATGCCTTCTCCTTCAAGGAGGTTGAGGCACATTGCCACTCCTGCTTTTACTAAAGCTAGTCGTCCTTCCTCCTCTACTGGCATTCTAGCTTCTATTCGCACAGGATTCCCTTCCTCCTCTACTACTACTCTAGCTTCTACTCAAGTTGATCATCTTTCCTCCTCTGTTGGCACTCCAACTTCTATTCACACTAGTTCCCTTCCTCCTTGGTGATCACGAAGGAGACCTTGCTCGCCTTAGTCTCTGTTTCACAATTTAGGCCTCCTGAGGTCGAGAGAGGAGTACCAAGGTCCCTGGACTGCAATGAAAAATTTTCAATCGAGCCTTTTCCCAAGAGACAAAGGACTGACAAAAGGAAAGGGGTTGCCATTGATTTAGGGAAAGAATTCGAGGACATTTTAAAGGATGTTTTTGAAGGCCTAAGACCTAAAACCTTGGCATTTTATTGCATTCTAGATAGAAATGTGGATCAAATCCTAGGCTATCATACAAAGTATTTGGAGGACGAGGGGATATAAGGTAGTGCCTTGGCAGGTATACTAGCTTGTCACTACCTTCTGGTCGGTATTACTTCTCTTTCTCTTTCTTTTTTATTTGGCATGTGTCCTAACTTCATGATCCTTTTCAAGGGGACCCTGGAGACAATGAAGATCAGGGAAGAGATCTTAAGCTAGGAGGTAGAGTGAGGTAAGCTTAAGAACAACTTGGCAGTAGCAACCAATGAAGCAGCAAAGCTAAGGAGGAGATTGGAAAGTGCTGAGGTTGCAAGGAAAGAGGTTGAAGAAACCTTGGCTCACGAGATGGCTAGCTTTTCCTTTGGAGTTCATAGGGCTATTGATGAGTTGAGGCAAAAGAGGGAGGAAATGGCAATTTTAGCAAGGGAAGCTAAGGTCCGCGAGAGGCAGCTACAGGTTGCTTATGAGAGGGTAGCTCATGCTGAGGAGAAGGCAACGTGAGCTGAAGATGAGGCAAAATGAGTTGCTGAGAGGGTTGCCCAAGCTGAGGAGGAGATTGCTAAGGTTAAAGAGAAAACATCAGCCATGGTGGCTCATGCTGAGGAAACTGTAATCTCTAAGACTATTGATGGTTTATGTACACCTTGTGGCAGAAACATCCTCACCTTGATTTCTCATTCTTCAGTGCAGAGATCAAAGCAATCATTTCTCATTCTTCAGTAGAGAGATCAAAGCAATCATTTAAGGCTTTATTAAGGATGCAGAGGTGGCTTCGACTCTGAGTATTGAAACTGCTAGCAATCTTCTTGCTCAAGATTTTGACCAGGTTGAAAATAGCTCGCTGACGCAAGAAGTAGCCATGGTAGGACCCGAAGAACAAATGACAAAAAATTCACTTGTGCTTGCTATGGACTCCTTAGCTCCTCAGGACCCATCTGATCCTCCAACTTCTTCTTAAATTGCTTTGTCATGTTTTGGTCTTGCTTTTATTTTGAATACTACTAGACAATTTGAATGTAGTTGAAACATCTTTATAAATTTCTATGTGATTTGTTTATCTTTGTTTGTCTTTGTTACGTGTATTAACTGGTTTATTTTTCAAGTTCTTCCTATATTTGGATGTCTGGAATGCTTGATTGGCAATTTGTGGGTGATTATTGCATCGAGCTAAGTAATTGATGGGCTGAACACAGAAATTATTAAATTATGGCCTGTTACTCTAAGTTGACCTTATAGTGTTAATATGAACCAGCAAATTAACAAGCTTCAGGACTTTATGAGATGACTAGGTGGGATATCATCTAGGGTTTAGCTCTCCACCAAGCATAAGAAAGGACTAATTCTGTGGCCAGTTCACTTCAGACAAGAAGTATAATGGGGGATCTTTTAATAAACACAATTGAAAAATGAATTTTGGACCTCTTTATTTAGGTTTAAACAGTAATATATAATTGCAAAGCCAAGTTCACTCTTATTGATAATGTGGACGGAAATGCTCAGCATTCTATGCTTGATAGAATTCAGCCCCATCTATGTTAGCCAAGTGGTATGATTCATTGCTTAGGTTCTTCTTTATTATGTATGGACCTTCCCAATTTAGCCCCAAGGTACTTTCACTTGGCTTGTGAGCTCCAAGCAGAATAAGTTATAATATAAGGTCACCTGCTTTGTAGCTCTAAGTTTAAACCTTTTTAGTATAGTACCTTGCAATCTGTTCTTGGTAAGTTATGATTCTGAGGCAAGCTGTGTCTCTTAGCTCTTCAACGAGGTCAAGGCTTGCAATGAGTAGTTGATCATTTTCCTCTGGATTGAAAGTTGCTCTCTGGTGAGAGGTTACTTTATACTCTATCGATA
Organism: Saraca asoca; assembly: GCA_026873985.1. Lineage (NCBI taxonomy): Eukaryota > Viridiplantae > Streptophyta > Magnoliopsida > Fabales > Fabaceae > Saraca > Saraca asoca. The sequence goes on along the minus strand of JANHAO010013012.1, from coordinate 2,049 downwards.
TTATCGCCTCAGATCCATAAACCATTGAGAAGGGAGTCTCTTTTGTAGTGCTACGAGCTATGATTCTATAGGCCTATAGTACTTTGGCAGTTCGTCTATTTATGCTCCCTTCCTAGCCTCTAGTTTTTTTTTCAGGATCTACTTGATGATTTTGTTCACAGCTTCGACCTGTCCGTTAGCCTGATGATGGTTTACTGCTGAGAAGCTTTTCTTAATCCTGAGATCACTACAGAAATTGATGAATTACTCACTAGTGAATTGAGTCCCATTATCTATTATGATCTACTGAGGGATTTTGAATTGACAGATGATATTGCTCCAAACAAATTTCTCAATCTTTGAGAGATTTCAGCTAACTCTTTCACTTTGGTCCACTTGGTAAAATAGTCAACGGCAACCACCATGTGCTTGCAATTGCCTCGACCTGTTGGGAGAGGTCCGATCAAATCAATGCCCCATATCACAAAGGGCCAAGGACTAACCATTTGGTGAATACTAGCTAAAGGAGCTCAGGGAACTTCAGAGAACCTTTGACATTTAACACATCATTTCACAAGGCTGATTGCATCCTTCTTCATGATTGGCCAGAAGTAACCTTGTTGGAGTGCTTTTTAAGTTAGAGACAACCCCTTAGCGTGGTTTCCATAATGCCCGAGGTGGATGTCTTCAAGGACGATATCAGAGTCAGGGTCATAGATACACCTGAGGAGCAGAGCTAAAAAGCCCCCTCTATAGAGCACGTTATAATTAATGCATTACCTAGCAGCTCGAGCTCTCATTCGACGTGCTTCTAACTTATTTTTGGGGAGCTCGTTGTCTCATAGATATTACAGGATTAGGTTGATCCATGGGTCTTAAGCCATAAAAATTGTTGTTAGGACATATTTTTGCTCGATGCTTAGTGCCGGGAGAGTTTCCACTGGGACTATACCCAAGAAATCTGCATCTTTGGTTGTGGCCAAGTGAGCTAGTGCATCTGCATGCGCATTTTGAGCTCATGGGACCTAGTGATAATATAATATTTAACACATCTATTTGCCCTCATTCTTAGCATTTTAAGAGTCTAAAATTGCATGTTTTCAGCTGAGTTAAGATGTATTTGGGATTTAGTGTCAATTGGCAACTTTTTCTAATTTTCTGCATTTTCGGCCAAATTGAGCAGTTTCTGTAATTCTTGCATAACTTAAGTTATACTTGTCCAATTGATGTGATTTTTGTCTTGTAGGAAAGATAAGAGATATAGATAAAACTTTCATGAGATTATAAGAGCTGAATCCATCATTTGGTTACCTGAAATTGGAGATGAATTTACTGCTAGAATACTATCACTTGGGCAGCTGACCTCTGCTCACTTAACAGACAATATCTGGAGATAGAGGGGTCCAAATGAAGTGAAACTAAGTCCAATTGTAATCTAAGACATAAAGCTAAATATCTTATGAAGGCTTCTTATACTGAAAGAATCATTTTGGGCATCAAAATCAAGCTGCAACTCGGAGGCAAAGTTGCTGCAAAAACTGGGCCTGCAAAATTGTGTTTGAAGGCCCCCAATTGGCATCATTTTTAAGCCCATTGCAACATCAATTAATCCAAAAAAAATGCCAGCCAGCTGGAAACACAAAGAGAGAAGAAAAGGGCAGGAATGCAGCTACTTTGATGCACCCAACACGCAGAGGATAGACAAGGGAGCAAATGTGGCAGAAAAGTAACCTGCAAAACCACTTTTCTATCTCCTTTTCTTTACCCATGTAAAAGCCATTTGGCTGGACGTTTTTGGGGAGTCTTTTAGCTTGGTTTTTCTATGTTTTCGTAAGGGCAGAGAGTAGCTTTGCTCTCCCCCATTTTTCTTTCATTTTCATTCTATTTTTGGCTGCCATGGAAGCCTAGTGTATAAACCAGTCCAAGGGGCTGCTAACTTGAAGATTTAATGCTGAGATCTTGAGGTTTCTTGCTACATTCTATTATTGGTTAGTTCTTTCCTTTCTCCTCTCTGTGTTTAGTGAGTTTTCTGAATGGAATGGCTTCATTTTGTTTGGATAACTATATGAT
>JANHAO010013011.1:0-16117 GCA_026873985.1 Saraca asoca | reverse complement strand
CTCAAAATGAATATTTAAGATAATTTAAAAGTTTTATAACACAAAATAATTTAAGTGTAAATAATAATAATAATAATAATAATAATAAATAATAATAATAAATATTTGAGCTTAACGCGCGTGTCGAAATAGGAAACACGTGTCCAAACTTTATGAAATTGCAGACATGATCCCGGAAAGTATCTTCTCGGTGTCGACGAGTGTTGGTGTTGGAAATGACATAGACACACGAACACGACTATTATATAGAGTGTCGGCGGACACGAGAACATGACTATTATATGAAGTGTGGGTGGTTCAAATGTGGGTGCTTCAAAGGGAAGCAGAACCATCAAAGCAGGTATCCTCTTGCAGAACCATCAAAGTAGGTATCCTCTTGTTTTTGGGTCAAGCAAGCGGCCGACAATATTTCGTATCAAGGCATGTGCTTCCCTCATATATTTGAATGGTTTCCATAGCAACTTAAAACATTAGAATTTGTCTTTTTAGTTATCAGCATAAAAGAATAGGATGCAAAACTATTATTATTCTTTCTAAATTCCTTCTTTCTCTTTTCGTTATTTTGTTATTGCTCAGTTCTTTAATCCGCCTTTGACAGCATCGCCCATGGTGGCATGTTCCTTCCCACAACCATGATTTTATCGCATTCCCAAAATATACGTATATTTACATAATAATAATATATAAATATAATTTATTTATATGTGATATAATTCAAATTTATTTTATTTATATTTAATTTAAAATGTCAAAATTAATTTATTGATTATTTGTTTTGTGAGTATGTTATCCACTTTAATTATTTTTCTCATAAAAAAATAAAATTTGTATACTTTTATTATGTGATCTTCTTTTTTCTTCATTAAAATTAAAAAATTAAGATTGTGTGAATAGTTATTTTAGTAACATATTTTTAAATTTCAGTTATAATTCGAAATACCACTTTACAGATCAAATAGTGCATCTATGGAACCATACTTATCATAACTTTACTTGCTTTGTTTAATTTTATAGCTTTAATGAATATAAAAGAAAGATCATATTATAAAAATGTACAAATTTCATTTACTTTTTAACAGGAAATTACTTTAAATTGATAAAATGTTAATGAAATAAGTGACTCAATTTTGACACTTTAAATAATAAATGGGCAAAGTAAACTCATGCCATAGCACATGTGAATAAACTAATTATAAATCCACTAAATAATGAATAGTTAACTTTATCATAAATCTATTAAATAATGAATGGTTCATCTTATTATAAATTCATTGAATAATTGATGGTTCACTTTCTCTTCTTGCACATTCTCCATAAACTTTTTTTTAATACTCCACTATCACTACCATCCTTAATATTATAACATTTAGTTGTCTGACTTTTCTTATAATTCTAAATTTATAAATAAGGCTCATGTGTCCTTGAATATAATGTGGTGAAAAGTAAAAAAAAAAAAAAAAAGAAAGATTTATATTTCGCTCTACATTCTGTCTATTATAAATTTCTTGTGTTTAATATATTTCTTAATTTTGTAACATGTTATCAACATAAGTCTCTACTAGCTGGGTATTTATTTTTGGTGAGAAGAAAATCTTGAAGGAAGACTTGCTCAAGCTAGAATTCTGATTTGCAGTGTAACAACACCAACTAGAACCAGGCTCTCATTGGCCTCCACACACAGAAACAATGACGATGATCATTTCATTCATGCCAACATCTATCGTGATCCCAGTTTATTTAACCAATAGGTCCTTCAATTTTTTTTTCAAGTTAAAAATAAATAATTTAGTATTAAAGCTTAAAAGCTTATTTATTGCTTTCACTGCTTTTCTCATAAGTCATCACTTGGATTACAATTTCTATTATAATAGTTACTTTTTCGCATATCATTTATAATCATTATTATTATTACTTTTGTGGTAATGATATAATTTCTTTACTTCTATTGGACGATAGACGCAAAGTGTGCTAGCATTTGTTTCTTTTGGAGTTCATACTCTTTTCATTATAGAACTTCTAGAAAAACTGCTTTCTCTATACATACTTGAACAATTAAAATGAGTGTTTGTAGTCTTTTACATGATTCATAACACAAGGTAGAAAGTAGTCATGAGATTCATGACTTATGAGTGCTTGCTATATATAAAAAATCTTAAGGTTATTATTGATTTTGATTTTTGTTAAGAAGATTTTGTGCTCATGTTTTTTAAATATGAAAAAGTTTCCATTCTAAAATTTTTCTTTTATTTGATTAATATACTATCTTTGATAACCTTGATTACTCTAATTGAAAGAATGTATTTTATAAATACAATGATTAAAATAATTGAATGTATAATTCTTTTCTATGTGATTACTCGAAAATCATCCTTTGGTATATACTAGTATTTTATATATCATCTATTATCTTTTATTCTCTCTTATTCTAATATTATTATATCGTCTATTTGTTTCTTAAGATTTTAAATCAATCTTCATGATGTTCTTTAATTTCAAGGGCATGTTTTCATCAGTCAATGAATGTTATATGGTTTGTTTTTATTGTTGGAAAATGTAAATTTAAGCATTTAATTCTAGTTTAAAACTCAAGTACAACATAAAGGAAAAATGAAGGAAAAAAATTGAGAGAATAGAAATCAAGCAAAAGAATGGTTGTGTAAAATAGATCAGAGATTATTATAACAAACTGTCATGGATATTTTTGGAACCATACAAATGGGTTAGTAAAAGCCTAACAGACGAATCTAGCAGATAAGGACTTAACTTAAATCAGCATCGAGGTTGCTAGACCAAATACATCAGGTGGCCAGAGTATGAGCTCAGGTCATTGGACAACAATGCTCGCAGTAACCTTAGGTCAATTAACAACGAACTCTAGCTTATAGGTTAGAGCACACTTACTGTGGTTAAACCGAGGAGAGACCAACTTGTGGATATCAACTTGTATGGCCAACTTGCAGGTAACAACTTGTGTGGTTCAACTAGCAATTTATTTATTTTTTTTATTACTATTTTATAGTCAATTTGTAACCTCCCAGCCACTATAAGTAGGGGTGAAGATCATTGTAAAAAGTGGGACTCTTTGGAAAATATAGAGATTCATGATACAAGCTTGTACAAAACAAATATTATACCCAACAGAAATAAACTATCTTGGACATAGGGGTCAACAATCGACTTTAGCCAAACCATGTTAAAAAACTCCCGGTGCCTTCCCTGCTCTTCCTTTCTCTCTCTCTTCATCTCACTCTCTCTTTCGATTAACTGGATTGTAGTTTTGGGGTTTACTAAACTTTATTGGTTGACTGAATCCCACCATCAACATTTTAGCCCTAGAAAGAAGGCCCTATCTGCATCACTGGTTGATTTTCTATCCAACTACGATGACAAAGGAAAAAACCACCAAGAGTTTAAATGCTCCAGCTGACCAGCTGGAAGGCCACGTAGAATAGTAGAGAGAACTAGTTCTTTCTGCGACGGCACTCCCACCGACCTTGCAAGAGGTATCACCACTGGCTTGGCCCCATGGCTCACTGCTACCCTACTGCAATTAGTCCTGGAATTGATATGAAGTGCAAACGTGGCACCAACATTAGGAAGCACTAGAAAATACAGTGAAAGAGTTGGCTGAGATAGTTAAAGTGTTAATGTAGGCACAAGCTCAAGGAACAAAAAAGCAGGTTAAGGTTGCTGTGCCTAGAAGAGCACTCTAGCAACCACGTGAAGAGGCTCGAAAGGAGAGGCTAATCAGAGTCCTTCAGCATGCTGATTCAGCTTGCTCATTCAGCTCACAGACAAGATCGGAGGTTCATTGAGCTCACGAGTGAAATTGTAATCAACAACACAAGAGCTTACATCGAGCTGAAAACCTAAACAAAACTAGTAGGCATGTGGCCTTAAGTCATTACTCCCACGGCTAGGGAGGTAGAAGGAGTCATCAATCTTCCAACTACCAATTCAAAGCATAGAATCTGATGATAGAGGAGTTGCTTTAGAGGGTAAAATAGTTAGAAAAACGCCCCTGAGCTCAAAATAATGAAGATCGCTATGATCAGAATACACCATTCACTAGAGAAATTGAGACACAACCTCTCTCTCACAAGTTTGAAATCCCTACAATCCCACAGTACAATGGGGATAGTGATCCATATGACCACCTGGATGTATTCAATGTTTAGATGAATCTTTAGACAATAAACTCTCTAGTCAAATGTCGCATCTTCTCAGCCACTCTCGAAGACCTACCTCTAACTTGGTTCAGGAATATCCTAGTTCATAGCATTGACAGTTAAGAAGAGTGCTAGAGAAGGTTCATAATTAGTATAAAGTGCTGAGAAGGCAATTCACACCATCCTGTCACCTTGCAATGGTCTTCCAATAGGAGAATGAATTGCTAAAAGACTACGTTACCAAGTTTAGATGCGATGTCAATAACATTGAGAATCCCTCAGATGAAAGTATCTTGATAGCAATCTCAGCGAGATTTCGCAAAGATGGAAAGCTATATAAAAGTATATACAAGTCTCTAATGAGGGATCTTACCAAGTTCTACGAATGAGCTACCAAGCATATTAGGTAGGAGGAAACCTTTGGCCCAAAGAAAAACAAGGCAAATAACTCCAACCTGAGTAAAAGGAGGAGCAACAGCGAGGGGAGTCAGAATGATGACCTTGGAAATCAAGCATCAAAGAAAGCTAGGATAAACCCATCTCTTTAATCCTATAATATTATTTAGAAATTAGTGAAAACACCTAAGTTTCTCCTTGTCCTCTTATATTGATATTTACTAATCTTTGAATAACTTTTTAGCAAAGTATTATGCAGGAAAATCGAGCTCGAGACTATGAAAACAAAATGGGACTAAACTTCCACTAGCTTGGAATGCAGAGCATCTGTACCAATATTGTCGATAAATTTCACCTCGACCTTCTAATCCTAATTAAAAGAGCTAGAGCCAAAACCCGTGTCCATTGCATAACATGATTGTTATGGCATAACCTACTAGGCAACAAGATTACTAACAAAGGTGTAGCTCACATGTGACCTACTTCTCGACACTGCATGCGACCTACTACTCTAAGGCGCAGCTCTTATGTAACCTACTTGGGCACTTAATCAGACAAATATACATTGCCTTGCATGAGCAAATACACATTATTATAGATATTTTGATGAATATACATTGCCTAATAGAGCATATATACATTGTCATGAACAATCTGGCAAATACACATTGTCATAGATATTCCAATGAATATACATTGCCTAATAGAGCAAATATACATTGTCGTGAACAATCTGGCGAATATACATTGCCTTGCTCAAGCAAATATATATTGTCATGGTCAACCTAACAAATATACATTGTCATGGTCTGCTAACTGAGGAGCACTCATGCGACCTACATGGACATTCATTGCTAGAGGCATGAACTACCAAACATTCAGCCTGACAAGTATACATTGTCTCACTTAACAAATATACATTGTCACGATCGACCTGACAAATATACGTTGTTCTACTGGACAAATATACATTGTAAAGTATTAGCTAAGGAACATTTGTGTGATCTACCAAGGGCACCTGATCTGACAAACGTACATTGTCATTCTTGACAAATATACCTTGTCATGGTTTGCAAGTTGAAAAGCAATAATGTGATTGATTGGTCATTCCACTTGATTAATATTTGTTAAGATGTTCTATAGGAGTTTATTCATGTCACCTTACATGTTATCATCTGCAACCTACTAAACATCCAGCTCAACATGCTTGAAAAAGTAAGAAAATTACGCAAAATTCATTAGAAAACCTCATTTAATAAGGTAAATATACATACAAAAATTCAAACATACAGATCAAAATCAGCCTATGGCTATTATCTCCCAAGAGGAAGGAAAAATTTTAGAAGCTAAACCCCTGGAAGGCTGAAAGATCAACATATCTGACGAGTAAGCCATCCATCACTTAGGTGATCAGCTAACTTGCTCTCAAACTTCTCCTTATTCTCCTCCCAATGAGGTAAAAGAGCAAAGATGAAATAATTGAATTTGTCAACACTACCATAAGGAGGATATGAAATCTATAAAAAAACTTCCCAAGATCCTCAAAGAGGAATTGTTTATGGGAACTTCCTATGCAACAGGCCATACACACCTCATCCAAAATCTAGATGATTGAAAACATGGGGGCTTAACCAATGCATCCATCTAGTTATTATGAAAAACAGAAGCTTTTCATGCCTTATATGGCTCGCCTGGCCTCATCAATAGGCTTGTAGAGTGATCAACTACTCTTGATCTAACAGACTAGCTAATAGCAAGGCTAACATGCCAACGGCTATGGAAAATGTGCATTAAATGTATGGCTTGGCATAAGATAAAATGATGGGACAAACGTCTAAAAAAACAACACTACAGAATGCAAGTATAAACTTTTGACAGTAAACTACAGCTCCCAATCCACAAAATGAACTGAGAGTTAGGGGGCTAATGTTATGGGTATTTTTTGAATCATGCAAATGGATTGGCAAAAGTCCAACAGATGAGCCCAGCAAATAAGGATTGGCAAAACTCAACCGGATTGCAGTTTGGGGTTCACTGAACTTTTTGGTTAGCTGGATTTAATTTCTGTGCTTTCTTGGTCAATCGAATTCCACTATCAACACAAACGATGCATAGATTGTTTGTTTGACAGTTATAAATATGATTTTGACTAAGCCTTAATTTTTCATGTTTTATAATTCATTTTCATAATGGTTAATGATGTCTTTTTCTTCATGTGTTATATTGCATGTTTTCAAGTTATAGGTTATTATGATATTATCTATGCCTAATTAAAATTATTTTACAATATTTTATTAAACCTAAGGGTTAAAAGCCATAATATTGTCTCTTTATGATGTGACTTAAGAGAAAAGTAGTACTTTAATGTATTTGAAAAGAAAATGTGAGTATCTATATTATAAATATCTCATACTTTTCTGATTATTGATATAGAGTTTACGAGATTTATGAAGATTGTTTTGTTTATTAAAATTCTTGACTAAAATTTGATTAATTTGTTTCTTTGGGATATAATATTTTCACAAATAATTCAACATAGGCAATATGATAGATTGGGTACATATGAGATTCTTAATTCCAAGACTTTTTGAAGATCCAATAATAGATTAAGACTCGAATTAGAAAGGAATAAATTTTAGTTGAATTTTTTTATCTCTTATTATTTTTAATATTGAATATTATTGACTTTTGATATTATATATTTGTATTCTTTTTCTATTCCATTTTGTTAATCATCATGAGAAGAATATATTATATTATTTTCAGGTTTTAAATTTACTCCCGAAGTAGTAATACTAAAGAAAAATAAACTTTAAAATATTATGGATTATTTTCATATTTTATTGTTCTTAGGGTACTAATAAGAAGAGGACTAAAATATTTTATTATTTTGTATTTATGGCTACATATAAAATAAGATATTGATTAAAATCAATATGTTCCTAAAAGCTTATAACTCATTTCCTGAAGTGAATGTAATAGCATACGAAGAGTTTTGATACTCAATTTTCAAACATAAATATCTTGTTTATACAAAATTTTGATATTACATAACCTAAAGTTAATGTGATAGTTTATTAAAATTTTGATATTTATTTAAAGTATTTTTTGTATTCTACTCTCTAAAGTGAAAGTAATGGGAGATAAAATTTTTTTACTCTAAATAAGATAAAAATAAATTTTCTAAACAAGATTATTATAAGAGTACATTTTATCACTTGAAGGGGAAGAATGATGAAGAGAAAACTCCCTTCATATTATTCTCATTCATTTCATCCATTCCTCTAATATTCTAAGTAATATTTGTACATATGAGACATAAAACAAAAATTGTTCACATACTTGTCATATGTTGAAAACTCTTGTAAAAATTTGTATTATCTCACATTATGTGCAATATTTCTTACATTTTGATTTAATCAATATGCACTATACAATATAAATATAATTGAAACAAAGTTATAGTAAACTAGAAGGTCACTTATCTATTTCGCATGACTAGTTAGGCTATGTAGGATAAGGCAATCTACACCTAAGGGGGTGAGCTGAGTGTTTTGAAAACTTTAACAATTTTTAGTATTCTTTTTGAAAATCTCTTGATTTTAGAAAGTCATGGGATAATTTAATTCAAACAAACCCAACATAGTTTGATGAAGATGTTTGCACATAAGAAATCAAAATATTTGTATAAAGCGACTAATTTAACCATACATATACAAGGCCCCAATGAGCATATTTAGAAAAGGAAATTACTCCTTTTAAGTATACTAACTTCTGGACAATATGATAAACAATGAAGGATAAATTGCTCAATAAATTTCAACAATAAAAAAATAGAGCATCCCACAATCTCAATCATTAATAGGAGTAAAAATAGATACCACAATATTAATTACTGAAAAATAAAGAGAGTAATAATAGAGAGATTCAAGCATAAGATTTATAATGATTCCCCTTTGAAAAATAGTCTTCAAGGCATACATCCACTTCCAAACTTTTAACCATGCTTGAATTCACTAAATAAAATCAGTCCCTCCAAGTTTAAACAGATTCAAGGAGAAGCTTTTACAATGATTACTCAACTACAATAAAAAAAAATACCTTTGAGAAGCTCAACCATTCATTTAAAAAGAGAAAACAAATAGTTTAACCACTCTCATCCTAGAAAACCCATATGCATTTAAAAGATATGATAGAAATTTAAAGAACTTTGTAGTTCAAATTTACAAATTAAAACTCAATAAGTATTGAATCAACCAAACATAGCTTGTAGCAAAGAAATTATATAAAAAGTTGAAGCACAAATAAAAAAGAATGTTTGCCTCTTAGAAATTAAGGATTTGTTACTGATAAAATGTGTAAAATAAGCATTTATAGTTAAAAAAAAGCACGGTACTTAATAAAAATGACTATTATTTCAAAAAATTTTCCATGGTATCATGATTACTAGTACAATTCAAAAGCAGTGGTGATCATGATCGTGAATACAAAATTTAACTTGTGATCATGATCATGATTAAAATCGTAAAAAATTAATTATGAAGGCTTTGATTCAAATCACAAAAAATAGTGTTAAATCTGATTCAAATTGCCAATAATTGCAAACATCCTACCAGCCCTAAGATGCTTGGATCATAATCACAAAACACAATTGAAATTTCGATTTGAATCACTAGATTTTAACAATTTTCTATCACTTGTCTTGTAGCTGGGATCATGATTGCTAGTGTAGTTAACAAGTTGTGATCATGATTGTAAATTCAAAATTTGACTTGTGATCATGATCACAATAAGAATAATGAAATCAAGTATAATTATTGATTTGAATCGCAAGGCTAGATTTTGAATTTAAGCTTTTTAAATTCATTTCAAAATCATTAAAAATTATTTTAAAGCTTATATTTCCATCCAAAAACATAATTCCAAGTATAAGAAATTTAATGAATCATTTAAGAACAAATTAGAATATTTTTGGTGAAATGCTTCAAATGCAAAAACATATTTATAAGTTTAAACAAGGTAATAAATCATGTAAGAATATTTTAGAATGATTTCATTGAAAATATTTCAAAAGTTTTTTTAGCTAAATCTTGAGGCAAACCTTCTAAAAGTAGTGTAAAAAAATGAATTAAATTAAAATAATCTAATGCCTTTACATTTTATCTAAAGCAAGGTCTAAATAAAGATTTCTTCAATTAAAATCAAGGCTAGCCAAGAAAATATGATAGAGCAAGTTAATAATTTATAAAATAAGATTTAACTCTAAATTATAAAAAATTCTATTTAAGAAGAAAGTCTAAGCCTCAAAAAGGAAAAAAAAAACTATACCCAATGAAGACCTAAACAATTTTTAAAATGTCCAGCATCTAAAGCTTCAATCTTCTAAGTTTTTAAAATTTGGAATAATTCTCCTTTCTTGATTTTTTTCTAGAGATGAGTAAAACAAGAATTACGAATGCTTGATCAGTCCAATGCTCACTCTTTCTTTTTTGGAAAATCTTATAAAATAAACATAAACTTTGCAATCCATATAGTTAGTCTAATCTAATTTATCATAATGCATGATTTAAATATATAACTAAAATAAATTAGCACAAACGCAAACATTATAATTTTATCATATATATTTATTGACTACAATATAATATGCCTATTAACACTTGTAAATAATATAGCGCTAAGCACATTGTATATGATATAATACAAGGACATGCATTGTTATTTGAACATATATATTCATTATTTTTCACTTATCACTATCAAAACTAAACATGTAGAGGCTTAGGGCTAACAAGCCATTTTAGATCAATATTAATGCCAAAAATCATTTAGATTCATGTAGTTATCTATTAGAGAACCATCAGTTTTTTCAATCTAATGAATCTAGTGGATCACTTATTCTCAAAGCAAAGTACTTATTAAGCTATCACTAGTTAAAGTTGTGAACTCTCATATTTTCTATACCATTTGAACCATCTAAATATTTATATTTTACTATATACAAGTAAAGGATGATCACATATGTTCATTATCAACTTGTAACTTGGGGTTTACAAAATTGCTTGCTTAAGGAATTTGATTAAGAGCATGATTTTTCATATTATTCGATTAAGAAAAAGCTAGTGATTTTACATCATGAATTTTTATTATGTGCCAAATAAAATATTGTTGAACATCCTAAAGCATGTTTATACATGAAATGATTTAGCAAAATAATTTATTTAGTACCAAAAATTATTAGCTATATCATTGTTTAAATAGTACATGTTGACGGTAAAATCTGATTATGGGAACCCAGATCTTAGTCAACACCCGAAATATGAGTTGCAAATAAGTGAACAGATAGGAAGAGGAGTGGAGAAAGAGGAAGACAGACACTAGGAGTGTTTTCATTGTGGTTCAGCTAAAGCCACTACATCCACATTGATTATATTTACCTTCAAGGCAGTGCTTTTCACTATTCAGGCAGAGTTATAGTACACAAAATTTCCTTTAAGCCTCTCTGTCGGCATTTTGATAGAGTTTCTCCTCTTCTTTTTTCCTTCTCTTCCCCTCTTTTACAATTTACTGACTCTATTTATAGAAGCAGGGAAGGTTACAATAGTAATTTTCCAATTTATACACTAGTTATATCATGTAGTTATTCTGTACAGACAATTTAGACTCTACTCAATGAGGTCTACAAGGTCTGTAGGTGGGTGCCTCTCCTCGAGGGTTGTTCTACTGGCTAGGAAGGCGTGCTCTTAACTATTGATTAGACTTGTCTGTACCTTGAGACTGGGGGCCATTCCTTTGATTTGGGCACAGGTTATGTGACATGTGGTGCCACGGATTAATTCTTAGGCTCGTGAGGTGAATGTCTCAGACACAGCTCGCTCCTCTTAGCAACTCGAGATCAATTCCGCCTAATGGGTGTGGGCTTCTATCTTCTGAGCTTGCCTCACATTCGATGCTTAAGACCAGCGAGCTGGCCTCCCTTCTTCACAGGCTTAACACTTCTGAGTGATTTGAGGCCTTTCTCAGCTAAGTTTGTCTCGTTTTATCTTGTATCGGGGAACCACCCATAATATTAGCCCCTAACTTTCAGCTCGCTTAATGGGTTACGAGTTATAGTTCCTTAATCAAGGTTGGAGAGCATGATACCATCGTTCGAGTTTTTGCTTTGCTCTCCTATCTGCTCTCACCATCATTATTCTTATTTAATGAACACATTTTCCTAGGACTACCTATTTCGACAAAAGCTATATCCTAGGGACTTTTCTAGATCGTCAGATATCAGGCAATCGATCAATTTTCAGATCCAATAGTTAATAGGCCGATGCTATAAAAGCGAGATAAAATGCTCATTCCCTTCACATTTTTGCACCCTAGTACCCTTGTCCCTTAGTCTTTCGAATAGCAGTTATCAGACTCAGTTGCCAACTCCATTGGTTCTTGCTCTGTTATAGTAATGTATTGATCATTCTTGATCAGAAGCTTCTTCTTTCACTGATCATTTTGAGATTTGTTTTGTTTCTTCATTACGGTAAGCTTTATCAGTTTTTTACTTCTATGGGTTTTTTGGCTTAATCTCTGTTAGTTTGCTATCGAACATTTTATCTACTAACCCCCAATCCGTAGATCGCTATTCAGGATTTTCTTCCTCTTTTAGGGATTTAGTGGCCCAATCAGGCTCCATTATCTAAACCTCTTCAGGTTTTCTGATAGTTTTGGTGTCTGTCTTGATGGTTTAGGGTGCATTGTGGTTTACTGCATAAAGAATTTTTGTTTAGATAGTTAACTCGAGGAGGATTTGCCTTTAAAGGCTTAACCTGTTTCCTCTTTGCTTTACATTTTGCACAAATGGTAGCCCATAAGCATCGTGATCACTGGATAGGAAGTGCCAAACCTAAATCTTCAGCTAGTAGTGAGGAACTGATGTACCCCTCAATTGGTGTGGCTTCTAGAAGTTACGAGGTCACTGAACGGCCCTTTCCTTAGCTCGAGCCTAGTGCGAGGTTGCGAATTACCAGCGATTCCTTGGACTGCTCAGTTTTCAATCACTATCCTTCGACCATCGAGTTGCACGAGCTCTTGGGCATAGTGGAAAGCTTTCGCATCCTCAAAGGTTACCATCTCATAGCACCTTCTCCTGATGATCACGCAGCTCACCCACCTCAAAGGTTCATTGTGATTAGCCCTTACAACCTTGATACCGGGCTCAGATTTCTAGTTCATCCTTTCATCATCAACTTGTTAAACAAACTAAAGCTTTCTCCTGCCCAGTTAACTCCAAACTCTTATACCCAACTTGTTTCTTTAGCACTCATGTATTTGAGGAGCGGTCTTCCTCTCCCGTCCGTGAGGGTCTTATGCCATCTCTACAAAATGAAAAACACGAGCTCTCTGGATGGGATCCACTATCTGTTGGCTCAGAATTCTGAGTTTAAGAAGGCTCTGCCTTAGGGAGAGGCTAAGGGCAAATCAAATGTCGGCTAGTATAAAACCCATTGGTTCTATATCTGGTGCCCATCCTTGCGTACCTTTCACAACTTCGACTTCATTTTGACACCGGGTAAGCGAGCTGCGATCATGTGAGCTTTTAGTGACTTCGTACTTTGTTTCTAACACTTTATCTTATTTTTGCAGTTGGGACTGGCGAAGTGAAACCATCACTTGAAGCTAAGGAGGCCAAGGTGTTGCGTCATTTTGTTGCTACCAGCGATCTACAGAGCGATCTGAAGTTAGATGACGATGACCTTCGAGCTTATGGGTTAGCTCCATTGTTGAACGTCGAGCTTACTAGGGAGATCGAGGCTCACCGAGTGAGGAAAATTAGTTTGGCTTGCTTCAAAGATTATAAGGAAATGGTGAAGCTTCTTTTCCTAAGCCCACCCTTCGATGAATCTGAGGAGCTCGAGGTTACTGTAACCCCTATTAGTTCCACCATTACAGCTGCTCCTACCGATCCAAATCTACCTCCTTCGGAGATGACTATATTATCTCTTCCTGAGCCAATTCCTACTCCTCTTTATGAGGTGACTGAGATAGCTAGAGCTGCCACCTCTTCCAGCCCTTCTACCAAGAGATGGAGGATAAGCAAAGGGAAGTAGACTGCTGGTGGTTCAGGACAAGCAGCTCGTAAGGAGGGAAAGGAGGAGCCTCAACTAGGCATTAGTCCCAAGATGCCAAGATACTTCGACTTTGTTCGAGAGAACTTGCAGGACATCCTAAGATCCCATTCCAGCCCCCGACCATTAGAGACAAAAATCTCAAGTTGGGGATTAACATGTTTTACCACACACAAGATAGTGCTGGTAAGTCATGTTTTGCTATTCTGCCTCTCTTTTGCTCTTCCAAGGTTTGATTTAATTTGCTCTCTAGGGGCTACTGGGAGCAGTGAAGATGGGGGAGTCACTTCAATCTGTAGAAAAGAAGAATGCCAGACTTATAGAGGATCTGGCCATTACGATCGCCAAGGTCGAGGAAATAGAAGACAGGGCATGAAATGCCAAAGTCACAGCAAAAGCAGCTAAAGAAGCTCGATCCCACGAGGCGGTGAGTCGTGAGGTCATCGAGGTCGAGCTTAGTAAGGCAGTTGAGGAGTTACACCAGATGAGGAATGACAGAGATGTGGCTATCTGAGGCTTTGATTCAGTGAATCGAGGATTTGAAGCCGCTGCACGGTGGGCAGAGGTATCCAGGGCTGAGCTTGAAGTGGCTAGGAGAGAGGTCACTTTAAAGCAAGAAGAGGTTGATCGAATCATAGCCATAACTGCCAAGTGGATCGTAAGCAGAGGACACGAAGTCTAAAACAAGCTCCCTTTTCTTATACATCCTATTGAAGCACCATCTAAATCTGGATTTCTCCTTTTTCAGGCTGGAGGCTTCAAGTGCGATTGAAAGTTTTAAGAAGAAGGCTGCTAGAGGCTAATCTTCTAGCAGCGGTATAGCTTCTGTGAGTCAAGACCCTCACACCGGGAATGCTATCATCAAAGAGATCAATCCGCAAGTCACGGAGCCTTCGAATGATCAGACAAGGGATGCTTCATCTGCCCCGAGTACTGAGCTAGCTTCTGACTAGGGCCCAGTTCCTTAAGATTGATCTCCTCAGCAATTTTTTTTTCAAACTTCATTCTTCACTTTGAACCTTGTGTAAATTTGTCTTGCAGCAAAAGATATCGAACAACATTATTTTCTTCGTTCTTCCATGTATGTTGCGATGAATACTTTTCAGGAACTTAGCTGATCATTAAGAATAATTTCCTACAAATCACAACTTAACAACCATTTGAAATGAATGTATATCACATAGATCATTTAGCCTTAATTAATAGTAGGAAACTATATATATAAATTTAAGTCAATGATCTGTGACTAGAAAGGAAACATGCTAAATAGGACAGCCAATCAGCCGCATCAACCCATCTTAGGTAACGTATGCTTAGAAATAATTAAAGTTGTGTGCTGGAGCATATAAGCTTGATTAAGAGTAAAAACCTGAATAGGCTGTATGAGAGTTATGAGCACTAGGCTACATGAGAGCTGCAGGCAACAGGCTGCATGAAAGTTGCGTTCTTATGATTTTGTCACCTGAACTAACTAGCGATCCTCTGCCAGGCTAGAAATGGTGAATTGAAATAATGCTGGCGATCCCGTGACAGACTTGAGATAGTGCTAGGATAAACACCAAGTGCCTCAGTTTGCAAATTGGCAATTTAAGATATTCATGATGTTCAAAAGCCATTCACACATATGCTTGAAATGGCGGTCTGATAAGAAAAGGTTGACGATCTCATGCCAAAGTAAGGGCAATTTTATGTCTAAGCTTTTGCCTCGTAGCTGGGTAATTATCCTAAATGGCAACCCTACTGCTAGATGGCTATCTTGTAGTCAGGTGGTTATCTTGTAACCAGGTGGTAATCTTGTTACCAGGTAGCTATCTTGTAGTCGGGGTGAGGTCGGGGATTTGTTGCCCTTTGATCCTGACTAAGCAGACCTCAATCGCCAGGTAAGGTCACGACTTTGTCCCTTGAACCCGACCTGATAGACCTCGATCATCAGGTGGGGTCACGATTGTCTCTCAAACCCAACTAGGCAAACCTCGATTATTGAGTGAGTTTTTCATTTCTCAAAATTGGCCAGGCGGACCTCGATCGCCAGGTGAGGTCGTGACTTTATCCCTTGAACCTAATCGGGTGGACCTTGATCATCAAGCAGGGTTGCGATTGTCTCTCAAACTCGATCAGGTAAACCTTGATCTTTGGGTGAGTTTTTTATTTCTCAAACCTGGACGGGTGGACCTCAGTCACCAAGTAAGGTCTCAACTTTGTCCTTTGAACCTGATCAAGTGGACCTCGATCATTAGGTGAGGTCACAATTGTCTCTTGAACCTGATCTAGCAAACTTCAATTGTCAGGTGAGTTTTTCATTTCTCAAACTTGGTCGGGCAGACCTTAATCACCAAGTGAGGTCGTGACTTTGTCCCTTGTGTTAGTCTGGATGGGTGCCCTAGACCAATTTGATTGAGTTCTATTGCATCCTGGACTATACATTCTGTGCATTTGGATATA
>JANHAO010013010.1:0-16078 GCA_026873985.1 Saraca asoca | reverse complement strand
CATCTTAACTCAACTGGAAACATGACATTTTAACTCTTAAAATGCTAAGTATGAGGGCAATTAATTGTGTCAAATCTTGTGTTATGAACCCTCTACAGCAGGCCATCCATGTCTTAACAAGCTTCACCGGAAGCCAAGACATCGAAATTCAAGGGACTCTTCAGTCTCCTCCATTGAACTCTTCTAATGGAAAAAGGGAGAATACCCAAGGCTATAAAAAGATCCGCTCATCCCTTTGAAGAATCCATAAGACATCTATCCTGATCTTCATCCAACGGTCCGAAATGAGCGGCAATGCCATGCCAATGGCCAAAAATGGCAAACAGAAGAAAGCATGGCCTAAAGCAGAACGAAAAAATATTTGACATGACACTTCGATTAAGGAAAGACACTGACTAAAGATACGAATCAAGCCTCGAAAACCTACAACTCTCAGTTCACAAAGCAAATCGAGAGTTGGGGGCTTATGTTATATATAAAAAATGGCCTCGAGAGCTCAATGCCCCGAGCGCGCCAAAGGCACTCAGCAAGCTTCACTTCACCCATCAGAAAAGGACACAACGAAGTTGTGCCGGCATCATCCTGTGAAGCAAGCCTCGCCTTGCGAGGCTGCAAAATAGTGATGCAGTGATGTCATTCAGATACATCCCCGAAGTGACCCTCTCCTCACGAGGCAGTGACGTATCGACCCAGCAAGAAGATCACAAGACTCGCTCACCAAGCAGTCGAGCATCCTGCTCGAGCTTGCTATCTCGCTACAGCAATTCCCTCATGATGCCCTCAAACTAGGAATTCCCACTCGAGATGCCCAGCACCTCGCTTGGCACAACTGTACCTAGCAGCAGACGCCGATAGGCTCAGGTCTACGGCCGACCTAGAGGGCCTACTCTGCAGCCTACATTCAGCAATGGCTAGTTTGTAGTCTTTTGTTATCTTTTCCATTTATAGCTTAATGTAACACAACTGTAGCTTGTAATTAATACATGTAACTCATCCTTCCTCTATAAATAGGATTGCCTTATTAGAAGAGGGAGAGAGGCCAACTCTGTAAGCAGAAACTCTGCTAAAATCATTTACATTAATAAATCTCCGCTATGGATGTAGGGTTTGGTACCACCCGAATTTAGCTGAACCACGTTAAATTCGTTGTCTCTTCATCCCTTCTTCCTCTCAGTCCATCCTCTTCCACACTTCGGAAGCAGCATTGGATCCATGAACTCCTCCCCGTTGGCTGAAGTTTGGGTCCTTCGTACGAACCAAATTTCATTATGAACAATATCTTTCTTGAAATAACAACAATAAAATAAGAAAGTCCAACAAGTAAATATATAATTTAATCACTCATGTAACAAATAAAAATCAAAATAAGGTATAACAAGTAATAGCGATTAAAATATTATAATTGTAAATCATTTATTTAGCTTAACTCTTAAAAACTTATATTGTAAGCAAAAAATACAAAAAAAAAAATAAAACAAGTTTGCAAACAAATTACAATAAATAAAAAAAAAGGAAAAATAGTTTTTAAGAATCAATTCAGTAATTTTAATTTTGTTGACATCAAAATCCGGTTAACCAGTTGAGTTTAGTGTTACCCCTAACTATGAACTAAATGTGACAGAAAATGGTGAAAGGAAGTAGTAAAGAAGAAGAAGAAATAGCGATACCAAGAGTTTATTGTGGTTCAACTAAAGCCAGTTCGGCCCCTACATCCACGTTGATCTTTTATTATGCACTGGAGGGATTGGTTTTACAGATCATGAATACAACAATAAAGGTTTCTCTGGATGAAGAGTGCTTACTCTCAATATTGGCAAAGTTTCAGCATGTATCTGTGCTCTCTTTTATATGGTGACCTCCCCCCTTTATTTATAGAAATGAGGAGGGTTACAAGTATAATTTCATAAGCAACAAAATGATTTCTTCCATTGTTCCGGGCATTTAATGCTTGGCACAGGGTAATTAATGCTGGTCAAATCATTATCGAATTTCTGGGGAGTTGATCTATAAGTTTGGAAGTTGAACTATTAGCAGGAAACGTGTGCCTTGGGTTGCTGACTGGACTCCATACAAGTATCCATTATTAGTGGGCGAACTGGAGATTAAGCAAGCTGGTGGCTCTGGCGGCCTCATCATCTGTACCTAGTCATTCTTCTAAAGGTTGTGGGTTCCTCATTGAGGGGTTAAAAGTCTCTTCAGTGAGCTGCATTCTTTCATTCGTGACATTGCAAGATGCCTCTAACTCGTACCTGACAATCTGGGGTCCTCGCTTAGTGACCTCAAACTCTGGCTTGGGTCTCCACCAGACTAACTAGGCCTCTGATAGGACTTCAACTAGCCCAAAATATGCTTCTGAAAAATCCCTATAACATAAGCCCCCTAACTCTCATTTCGCTTTACAGGCTGGGAGTTGCAGCCAGTGGTCAAATTCTTTTGTCTGCAATTTACAGGATGACTCAGTCTTCATGCTCAGTCTGTCATGTTGTCTTTTTCATCTTTTAGGCTTTCATTTCCCATGCTTTAGGCCATGCCTTTCTCTCTACATTGTCTCAGCCATTAACGTGGTAATCTTCATTATTTCTGGGCCGTTCGATTCGGAATAGCCAAGGATCCCTTCGGTTGCTTGGTGAACTCGAGTGGATTTATAAAGACTCGTGAGGTTCCTCTTTTTTTGTGAGCTGGTCCATGGATGCTTTGATTGAGCACTTCATTCCCTTAATGGTTCAACTTTTGGAGAAGCTTTTCAGGACATGGATAGTCTGTTGCATGTAACTTCCCTATACAGCTTCTCTCTTTAGCTTTTGGGAAGTTTTGTATACATCTTGAAGTATTTCTTCACGGCTCTTCCGTGAAGTTCAACCTTGCTAGCTATGTTCCTAGTCCCTTTTTGAGTTTCTCTGTGTTTAGGGAGTCAAGAAATGATCCATCGACTAAGGAAGGCTATGAGTAGGAACAGCCAAGTCCGTTCGTTTCATCTTATAGGAGTTTGCCTCCTGGGAGCTAGCTTTTCTCCCCTCTGTAGGGCTGTTACCTTTTTGCTTTTGCTTTATCTTTGTATATCGGCTCTCCTAATGTAAATCTGCCTCGTTGAAGGAGGTTTTTTAGTGTAACTTTGAGCATCATGTTTCTGCCCTTTATCTTTTTAAGTCCGTTGCATGGATAGTTTAATTAGTTGCCACTAGCAACGTGATTTACCCCTGCAAAATTAAAATTCAACAATCATTGTGTAAGGTATTTAGTGGGATAATTAGCTTTCGTCGTAAGGAACTTAAGCCAATTAACTTTAATTAATAAATTCCCATTTAAAGGATATGTGTCGTATTGCCAATCGATCATGTCGGCTCACGCAAGAATTTTGTGTATGGCTAATGCATTACTTGGACGCGAGGTTTTGAGTTTGTCCATGCAAGAATTCTGTGCTGGGCTAGCACATTACTTGGACGTAGCTTGCACAAGAATTCTACGTGTGGCTAATGCATTACTTAGACACGAGATCATTATTTCACCCCCGACCTGCTCAAGAGTTCTACGTATGGTTAACGCATTATTTGGACGGAAGGTCTGTCCGTGCAAGAATTCTATGTGAGGCTAGCACATTACTTGGATGTGGCTCATGCAAGAATTCTATGTGTGGCTAATATATTACTTGGATGCGAGATCATTATTCCACCCCTGACCTACGCAAGAATTCTACGTATGGTTAACGCATTACTTGGATGCAAAGTCTATCTGCATAAGAATTCTGTGCGGGGCTGGTACATTACTTGGACATGGCTCACACAAGAATTCTATATGTGGCTAATGCATTACTTAGACACGAGATCATTATTTCGCCCTTGACCTGCACAAAAATTCTACATATGGTTAACGCATTACTTGGACGCAAGGTTTGTCCACGTAAGAATTTTATGTAGGGCTGGCACATTACTTGGATGTGGCTTGTGCAAGAATTCTACATGTGGCTAACGCATTACTTGGACACAAGATCATTATTTTGCCCCTGACCTGTGCAAGAATTCTACGTAGGGTTAACGCATTACTTGGATGCAAGGCTGTCCATGCAAGAATTCTGTGCAGGGCTAGCACATTACTTGGATGTGGCTCATGCAAGAATTCTACATGTGGCTAACACATTACTTGGATGTGAGATCATTATTTCGCCCTTGATGTATGCAAGAATTCTACATATGGTTAACGCATTACTTGGACGTAAGGTCTATCTGTGCAAGAATTCTATGTGGGGCTGGCACATTACTTGGATATGGCTAATGCATTACTTGGATGTAAGATCATTATTTCACCCCTAACTTGCTCAAGAATTCTATGTATGGTTAACGAATTACTTGAATGCAAGGTCTATCTGCACAAGAATTCTGTGCGAGACTGGCACATTACTTGGACGTGGCTCGTGCAGGAATTCTACATGTAGTTAACATATTACTTGGATGCGAGATCATTTTTGTCATTATGCCCTAGTCCTTCGTGACCTGCGATCGCAATGATCCGCTTGGTACTACTGTTTGTTTCACACGCATGGCTTTTCGTTTCCCAATGGTGGCTGGTAATTATTATTTTTAGCTTTTGGCATACATAAGTTGAATCATCATTTATTGGCCGTTGTTTTCTCTAGACCATCGGATCATGGGTAACTGATACCCCTTTTGATCCAACAGCAAGGTTATGCCTCCCTTTTAAGCTAAGTGTCTTCCTTCTCCCTCTCACTTTGCCATTTGAAAGTTTTCAGACCTCTAGTATTTTCTTCTCACCTATTTTTCCAGCCACCGTTATAGCTTCTCTGTCACCAGCCTCCATTGCCTTCCACCTATACCTCCGGTCATCACCTGAACTTTCCAGACTCTTCATCTCCAAAAATCATGGTACACTCCCTCTGAATCTGCACTTCTTGTAAATTTCTTCCTTCGTAGGAAATAGGGGATTTGATCTTGAGTGATTAAGAGACAATGATGCTGATGGGTAGATACGATTCAGATGCTTAATCTTCGATTAGGATGGAATAGTTGGGTTGCTGGTAGGTTCTAGGATTCCAGACACATATTTGTGTCTTCTATGATTTTGTTGCTTGGTCGGAGTGTCTCCTCTGTATACCAGAGTTTAGGTTATCGTGTAGTGGCATAGGGTGTGCATGGCCTATGAAATGGGGGGTCGTTAGTCCCGACTTTTAGTACAATTTGCTTTTAGCAAACTTATCAGCATTTTCTTTTCTTTGTGTAGATGGGAGTGGGTCATGCACATCGCTGCCACTTGATTAGGAGTGAGGATGATGAACCGGACTTGTCTTAAGATGCAAGGAATGGTCGACAAGCTAGAGGTGTGACATCCAATGGAAGGGAGGTCACTACAAACCTAGTTACTCATTCAGGATGTATCGAGGGCTAAAAGATAGCTTCGGGCCAACGTCCTGTTTGTCACGTGTTTGAATATCATACCTTGACTGTTCAAGTTCACGGCGTTCAAACCGCTATCAAGTTGAGCAGGATCTCAAAGGGTGCAGCGTTATGGTCCCCACCCTAGACGACTATGTCATTCATCCTCCTCGAGGCTTTATAGCCATTGGTATCCCGCATCTTACCACGAGGTTAAGATTTCCCATTCAACCTTTTATCATTGATTTCTTAAATAAAATAAACCTTAGCCCATTTCAGCTAACCCCAAACTCATATACTTCATTGATTTCACTGGCCCTCATTCACAAGGGCAATGGCCTTCCTCTATCATCACCCAAAACCCTCTGTTACCTTTACGACTTAAGGTGTATGAACTCCAAGGATGGGCTCTATTACCTTTCAACCAGGTAGACGCCTCATAAGAAGATCCTCTCGCAAGGGGATGCAAAGGGGAAATCCAATGCGAGATGCTATAAGTCTCATTGATTTTATATCTCGTGCCCCTCATTGAGATATCTCAAAAACTTTGATTTTTTTCTTGTTCTAGGTAAGTGGGCTGGTTATGGGTGAATTCATTTATTTCTTTGATATCTATTCTAGATTTTAACCTCCTATTCTGAGTTCTAACCTCTTGTTCAATTTTATAGACGGAACTGATAAGCGGCCAATGCTTGGGGGTAGGGAGTTGGGGTTTCTAGATTGGTTTGCGATAACCAAGGATCTCTAGAATGACTTCAAGTTCGATGAGGGCGTTCTCTGCTTCTATAGGTTTGCCCTATCAATAAACATCGTAGTGACTAGGGAGATAGGGATTTGCTAGCTGATAGAAGTTAAACCCATGAACTTTGATGACTACGATAAAATAATGGACTTAATCCTCAGAACACCTCCCTCAAATAGTGAAGACGAGGCTCATTCAACTCGCAAGGTCACCTCGAGCCAGGTCATTGCGGATCAGCCCCCAGCTCCTAACGTAAGTCCAGCCCCTGAAATTAGACCGACTATTGAGGCTAAAGCGACTCTAGCTACCGTGGAGCAACCATCTACTATGGTCAAGGTCTCTCCACTGGATCCAGTCTCCACACCACAGTCCAAAGAAATGGAGGCAACTGACGTCGCCAGTCCTTCCGGTCCTCCTCCAAAGAAGAGGAGGATTACCAAAGGGAAGAAAAAGGTGACCCCTCAGAACCCATCAGGAGTCAATCTTTCAAAGTCATTGGTCGAGCCTGGCTCTAAAACGGAGGGGTATGCTTGGATGATTATTGAGAATTTTGGCATAATATTAGGTAACGATGGCAAGCTTGATGTGTTGGAGAGCGAGGAACTCCCCCTTAGGAGGCTAGCAGGGTTTGCAGCTCGATAGGATCTAACGGTAAGTGTTATTTTTTGCCTTAGTCATTTCATCTGTTATTAACTCTAACCTTGCTACCTATTCCTGTAGAATATGTTGTCGTTGATGAAAATATCGAGACATGTGAGGACCAGGACAGAGAGAGATTCGCTCTCATGAATGAGCTAGGGGCCCGACGAGCTGAGGTGCTAGAGCTCGGGGAGAAAGTCAAGGGGTTGGAGGCCGCTTTGTCTTGTGAGGTGAAGCATTGCGAGGATACTAAGGTGATCTTCGACTTCACCACCAACGATCTTAATAAGGCAACGATAAAGCTTGACAAAGCCCAATCGCAACTGCAATCAATGAGCAGGATGGCTAATACTGTCGAGTAGAGGGCAAAGGCTACAGAGCAGCGAGCTAAGGCCTCTGTCGAGGAGTTGACAGTGGTAAAGAGAGAGATGTAGCTTGTGAAGGAGAAAGCAATGAAGGTTGAAGTAGAAATGTCCTCACGGATGGCGAAGATAGCTAGGGAGACAAGGTTGAACACTCTTGCCTCTTTCTTTTTCACCTTGTGGGAAAAGCTCCCTGAGTTGGACTATTCCTTCTTTGGCCCCCAGGCTATCGAAGCAATTGAATGTAGGAGAGCAAGAGCCGTAAGGAAGAGACAAGGCACTGAGGTCAACATTTCTTCTGTCGATGTCACTGCTTGAGGAGAAGGAAGCTCACAAACTGCTGATGTTGCTCCCTGCTCAAAGTGCTCCTGACGTCCCAGCTCTTGGTCCTTAGCCCATTGAAGGCTCAACCCCTGAGGCTCCGTCCTCCTAAAACAAGAATTATGTAATTTTTCTTTTTTGATGCTCTTGGCACTTGTAATGAATTTTATGAATAACTCGTATAATTTTTTTGTGATGAAATCGAACTCATTTCTCTTTATTGTTTTCATGCTTGGATGTGTGAATCTCGTTTACTCATGCTTGGATAAGAGTTTGACACGTTATTGTTACGTCGCATAGTATATAACTTGGCATGCAAATCTCTAATCTTATTCCAAAGAATTATATTTATATTTATAACGAATTGATCATAAAGTATCGAGCCACTTATTGATAGTAACGATAGAGGTGCTCGGCATTCCAAGAGTGGGGGAATTCTACTTCATTTATATCCATCAGATGGTAGGCTCCATCACTCATGATCCTTTTGATAATGTATGGACCTTCCCAGTTCAGTCCTAAGGTCCCCTCATTGGGTTTGCAAGCTCCAGGGAGGTTGAGGCGTAGGACAAGATCGCCAGGTTTGAACTTTTGAGCTCGAACTCTGTGGTTGTAATATCTCGTTATACATCATTGATGGGCTGCTATCCTAGGGCTAGCTCTTTCTCTCACTTCCTCCAGCAGGTCTAGGTTTGTAGCGAGCAACTAGTTATTGTCTTTCAAGTCGAAGGTGATCCTTCATTGTGTATCGACCTTGAGTTCTACGGGGATCATTGCCTCATACCCGTATACCATGGAGAAGGGGGTTTCCCTGTGGAGCTACTAGGCATGGTCCTATAGGCCTATAGTGCCGATTGTAATTCATCCACCCAGGCTCCCTTTTTAGCCTCTAACATGGTTTTCAAGATCTTTTTAATAATCTTGTTGATGGCTTCTACCTACCCATTGGCCTGTGGGTGGTCTACAGTTGTGAAGCTCTTAATAATCTTCAGGTCGTCATAAAACTTGATGAACTACTTGCTAGTGAACTAGGTCCCATGACCGATGATGATCTATTGAGGGACCCCGAACCTGCAAATGATGTTGTTCCATATAAACTTTTCGACCTTAGAAGACAAGATCTTAGTGGATTCCTTTGCCTCTACCCATTTGGTGAAGTAGTCTACAACCACTATTACATACTTGCAATTACCTTGTGCCTCGAGAAGTGGTCCAATCAGGTCTATCCCCTAAATTGCAAATGGCCATAGGCTTGTCATCTATTTCAGGTATGCTAGTAGGGCTTACGGTACCTTTGCGAACCTCTGGCACTTGTCGCACCTCTTAATGAGGTTGCTAGTGTCTTGCTTCATTATCAGCCAATAGAATCCCTATCAAAAGGTTTTTTGTGCCAAGGACAGCCCCCCAGCATGGTTTCCATAGTGCCCTACATGAATCTCCTCCAAGATGGTGCTACAGTCTTCGTTGTCTATGCATCTTAGGAGTGGGGTTGAGAACCCTCTCTTATAGAGCGTGTCATTATGGATGTAGTATCTACTAGCTCGAGCTCGTAGACGTCACGCCTTGAGTCTATCATCTGGTAACCTTTCATTCTGCAAGTAATCCAAGATTGGATTCATCCAGGAGTTGGGCACTTTGGCAATTGCCATGACAATGTCTTGATGTTCAATGCTTGGGGATGGAAAGACCTCTACCGGGATTGCTCCTATGAGGTCAAGATCGTTAATGGTAGATAAGCGAGCCAAAGCATCAACGTGTTCATTCTGGGCTCACAGAATTTAAGTAATCTCAAATTGTTGGAAGGAGCATAGCAACTCTTGGACTTTCTGAAGATATCTCATCATTTTCTACCCTCGAGCTTGGTATTCACCCTTTATTTGGCAAACGATTAATTACGAGTCGCTAAAAATCTTTATTCTTTCGGCATGCATCTCTCTAGCTAGTCGTAAGCCCACCAATAAGGCCTCATATTCAGCTTCATTATTTGTGGCCTAAAAGCCAAACCTTAAGGCACTGAAGGCCTTATGCCCCTCTGAACTGATAAGGAGCATTCCTACTCT
Organism: Saraca asoca; assembly: GCA_026873985.1. Classification (NCBI taxonomy): domain Eukaryota; kingdom Viridiplantae; phylum Streptophyta; class Magnoliopsida; order Fabales; family Fabaceae; genus Saraca; species Saraca asoca. The sequence goes on along the minus strand of JANHAO010013010.1, from coordinate 6,570 downwards.
GGCCTTTTAATCACTGGATGACCTGTCAATGAACAATTCCCACCATGGGGCTTCAAGGACCTTTGCCTCATTTTGTAAGGGGCCTGTGAATTCGACAATGAAATTAGCTAGTGCTTGGCCCTTGATAGCCGTTTTGGGCTTATACTCAATATCAAATTGTGCAAGCTTAATTGCCCATTTAAACAATTATTTTGAGGTGTTTGTCTTTTGCAAAACTTGTCTGAGTGGGTAACTGAGTGAGGACTCTGATGTTGTGGGCTTGAAAATAGGGTTGAAGCTTCCTTAAGGCAATGACTAGGCAATAAACGAGCTTCTCTATGGGCAAATATCTTGTTTCTGTGTCCAATAGTCTTTTGCTTACATAGTAGATGGGGTGTTGAATTCCTCCCTCTTCTTGTGTTAGTGTCATGCTCAAGGCATGCTAGGATACACCCAAGTATACGGTTAATTTTTCACCCTCTTTTGGCTTGGAAAGGAGATCTGCTTGCCCGAGATACGTCTTCAATTCCTAGAACATGACCTCGCATTCAGGGGTCCATTTGAACCTCTTTGCCCTTTTTGAGGACATCAAAGAAGGGGACACACTTATCCATTACCTTAGAGATGAATCTGTTAAGCACAATAATCTAACTATTTAGGCTTTGGACATCTTTTGGTCCTGTGGGAGAATGCATATCGAGCAGTGCCTTGATTTTCTTCAGATTTGCTTCGATCCCTCTATTATTAACTATGAAGCTGAGGAATTTACCTGAGGCTACTCTGAACACACACTTGTGTGGGTTCAGCTTTATCTGGTACCTTTTCAAGGTTTACAACATCTCATCAAGGTCACGGACATGATCGACAAGCTATTTGTATTGCACTAGCATGTCATCTACGTATACCTCTATGGTCTTACCAATTTGTTTCAGGAACATCATGTTCACCAATCGCTGATAGGTTGTCCCCGCATTCTTAAGTCTGAATGGCATCACTTTGTAAGAGTACAACCCACGATCGATGATGAATGAGGTATGCTCTTCATCTTGTGCGGCCATCAGAATTTGATTATATCCTGAGTAGGTGTCCATAAAGCTAAGCAATTCATGTCTTGTCGTCGCATCCACTAGTTGATCTATCTTCGATAAAGGGAAACTATCTTTAGGGCATGCCTTGTTGAGGTTTGTAAAGTCAATACATGTTCTCCACTTCCCATTCTTCTTCTTAATGAGTATGAGGTTAGCCACCCAAGTGGGGTATCATGCCTCTTGAATGAAATTGTTTGCTAAAAGCTTGTCCACCTTTTCCTTAAGCGCCGTATAGTGTTCGGCGATCATTGGTCTTCTCTTCTGGCAAACTGGCTTCACTTGGGGGTCAATATTTAATCTGTGTGACATTATATTTGGGTCGATGCCCTCTATATCTTCATGATTCTAAGCAAAAACGTCTACATTTGCCCTAAGAAAACTCATCAATTATGCTTTCATATCAAGTGGCAGGCATTTCCCCAGCTTGAGGCATTTTTGTTCGTCCGCCTCACTCACTCGCACGTCTTCCAGTTCCTCCATTGGTTTGGTAGCTCGCTCAGCGTCCACCCATCAAGGGTTGAGGTCGTAACTGACCCTTTTTTCACTTGTCGCTTGAGGCTCTCCCCTGAACACAACATTTACTTTCTTCCCTTGGACCCTGAGTTTGACTGCCTCTTCATAGTAGTGCCAGGCTACTTGCTGCTCCCCGCATACGCATCCAATCCCACTTGGGGTCAGGAACTTGATGGTTAACATCCTGGTTAACATTACCATGTTGAAATCATTCATGGTAGGTCGTCCCAGCACCACATTGTAAGCTGAAGGACAATCTATGATAAGAAAATCTACCATGACGGTTGCTTATTTGTCATGGTCACCCAAAGTAAGTGGAAGTTTAATTCATTCCACTAGGAGTATTCCGTCTCCTATGAAGCCATAGAGGAGCTTAGGTGACGAGTCCAGCTGACTCGCGCTCATACCCATCTGGTCAAAGCACCCTTTGTACATGACATTTATAGAACTCCTAGTGTCTACCATGATTCTTCTTACTTCGGCATTATTGATTTTTGCCCGAATGACTATCGCATCATTATGAGGGTAATGGATCCCTTGTGCATCCTCATCCATGAAAAACATGCTATCTGAAGTTATCTGGCCTTCTTGGTGAGCCTTTCACACTCCATGTGACTCGTCAAAAGGACACGTCCCACCACTCGCACATAGCGATCGCATGATTGGTTAGAGGTGCCCGCAATATGAGGCCCACTGTGTATGGTGAAGATGGTCCTCAGGGATGGTGTTTCCATGTGCTTAGGAGTTTGGTACCATTTGCAACGTAGGTTGTTGGGGATGTTGGGGTCATTGCCCCAGGGATCTCATCACGTAATCTCTCAGGTGGCCTCTTTTGATGAGGTCTTTGATAGCATCTTTCAATGCCCAACAATCTGAGGTGTTGTGCCCGACCTCACTGTGGTAGGCACAAAATTTATTACGGTTCCTCTTTTCAATGGAGGTCTTCATTGGCCAGGGTCTGTCGAAGTCTTCATTCTCTCTCTCCGTCATATAAATCCTATCTGGCACATCTGACAGGATAGTGTAGGTATCATAGCGACGCTGATACTAGAATTGTTCACCTTGGGCCTTCTTCATGGTTCGGCCTCTAGAACCTCCCTTTTGGTTGTCCTTACCACTCTTGCCTCCATTTCTTTTCTTGCCTCTGCTGGAGGTACTGGTTTTTCTTTCTTGTTCGGCTTCTTTGTACTAAAGGTTTCTTCCCATCAGATTTCCTTGGCAGCTCACTCATAAAATTCGCCTAGGCTCTTGACAGGAGACTTGCATATGTCCTCGTATAACTTCCCATCCTTTTGGAGTCCAACTGATATCATCGTGAGGATACTCTCACCAAATGGATTGTCCACGTTACTAACTTTTTGCCAGAACCTGGCGATGTAGTCCTTAAGCGATTCATCTTTTCGTTGAAAGACTGTGGCTAAGTGGCAAGATGGGGCGAGCTGTCTCTTCAGTGCTCTATATTGATTGAGGAACTTAGTTTGGCATTCTTCCCAACTCCTTATGCTGTGAGCTGGAAGTCTTCTAAACCATGTCTGTGGTACTTGTTTAAGTGTGGCTAGGAAGACCCAGCATTTTACCAATGGGTTATAGGTTTGTAGGTCCATCTAGACGTTAAAAGCATCTAGGTGACTGTAAGGATCACTATCCCCATTGTAGAGGGAAATGTTCAGGATCTTGAATCTATTGGGAAAGGGCTCCATCTCGATCTAGCAAGAGAATGGAGTTCTCTCCTTATGTGACTCCCGATTCCCTTGGGATGCAGAGTTTTTCTCCAATTGTTCCATCCTCTAGAGCAACTCTTTGACCATTGGGTCTTGAGACTTTGACCGTTGACTGGAGGTCTTTCAACTCCTTTCTTCTCGCTTACTATGAGAGTGTCGGTATGAAGTTCTATGCTTCTTGTCACGCTCGTGATCAGATAAGTTGTGATTCATTTCTTGCTTGCTGTCATTTTTATGTGAGCTCTTACTCTTGTGTGAGCTTTTGCATTGGTGATTATCCTCTTTGTCCTCTCGATCTTGGTGGACTTTGGACCTTAGTCGTGAATTGGATGAGCACAGTGAGCCGATTCGGTGACGTTTCACCCTAGCTTGCTCTTCATGTTGAGGCCCTGACTGATGACATCCACCCTCGGGTGCAACCACTTCATCCTACCTTAGCACACCTTCGGCATGTGTCTAAGCCAATATTTGCACCATGTCGGCCAATTCCTTCACTATATTCTCCAACATTTCCTGGCATCGATCAAGTGCCTCTTGGCACTATCGCCAAGTCTGAGCTTTATTGGCTTCATGGGCTATGGGTTGGTGTTGGACAAAGGAAGTTATGCCTATGTTAGCACCCATGTGGGAGCAGCTGCATTCCACTATTGTATCTAACCTTCAGACTGGCCAGTGGGAACTTTTGCACTCCTGGTAGCCTTTCCTCTTACCATTGTGTCTGAAATAGCTTATCAGAGATTGAAAATGAAGAATGTGCAGTGAGGGCCCTCCTTCTAGCGCCAAAATATTGACACCAAAATCTAATTAACCAGTTGAGTTCAATGTTACCCCTAAGTGTGAGCTAAATGTGACAAAAAATACTGAAAGGAAGTAGTAAAGAAGAAGAAGAAGAAACAGTGACACTAGGAGTTTATCATGACTCGACTAAAGCCAGTTTGGCCCCTACATCCATGTTGATCTTTTATTATGCACTAGAGGGATTGGTTTTACAGAACATGAATACAACAACAGAGGTTTCTCTGGATGAAGACTGCTCACTCTTAATATTAGCAGAGTTTTAGCATATATCTGTGCTCTCTTTTATATGGTGACCTCCCCCCTCTATTTATAGAAAAGGTGAGGGTTATAAGTGTAATTTCATAAGCAATAAAATGATTTCTTCCACCGTTCTAGGCATTTGATGCTTGGCACCGACTAATTAATGCTGGGCAAATCATTATCGAATTCCCGAGGAGCTGATGTGTAAGTTTAGAGGCTGAGCTGTCAGCAAGAAATGTGCGTCTTGGGTTGCTGACTGGGCTCCGTACAAGTATCCGTTATTAGTGGGCAAACTAGAAGTCAAGCAAGCTGATGGCTCTAGCCAGCCTCATCATCTATACCTGGTCGTTCTTCTGAAGGTTGTGGGTTCCTTACTAAGGGGTCGAAAGTCTCTTTAGTGAGCTGCATTCTTTCATTCGTAATGTTGCGGGATGCCTCCAACTCGTACCCAACAATCTGGGGTCCTCGCTTAGCGACCTCAAACTTTGACTTAGATCTCTATTAGACTAACTGGACCTCCTATCGGACCTCAACCGACCTAAAATATGCTTCCAGAAAATCCCTATAATAAATTTATTCATTCAATTTTTTCCAGTGTCAATTGATTTAATTTGATCTAATCACAAAAACAATTTTATAATTGAATCAAATCATTATACATACTAATTTTTTATACAATCAGTCGATTCAGTTCAATCCAATTTTCTAAACAATGAACTTGACATAAAAAAAATTCTCATAAAAATTTTGAGTAAAATGATATATGAAACTTAATAGTTAGTGGAAGAATTAGTTCAGTCATCTGAATTAATGACATAATTCTCCACTTAAAATTGATCAAATGGCTTCCACAAAAAAAGAATCGATGTTTTTTATTTTAATGATTTCAAACTAAACCACATTCTTTGTCAATTGTCAATAACATTAGCCTTCTCTACAACACTGTTTGGCTTCAAGAGCAGATAAGCAAGACTGGAAATGGATACTATTTTGAGTATTTTTGGAAATGCACAAATGAATTGGTAAAAGCCCAATGGACAAGTTTAGCTGATAAGGACCTAGCTCATTCAGGATTGAGGTCGTTGAACTAAGATATCATGTCACCAAATGTGAGCTCAGGTCGCTGGTCAACGCAGGTCAAAGCAGCAACCTTATGTCATTAAGAATATGGCTTAACCTACAGATCAAAGCACTCATCCTAACCATCAATTCAGGGAAATCTATTCAGTTTTCTATTTTAATGGAAATCTGTTATTATCTATTATGTAATCCTAATCAAGTCAGGATACTTATCTATTATTGATTTAATTTAAACTATAACCCCCTGACTACTATAAATAGGGGTTGAAATTATTGTACAAGGGACACAATCAATCATCATATACAAAATACTCAACAAAAACACTGAGAAATAAAATAACCATAGACGTAGAAGTCGATTGACTTTAGTTGAACCACATTAAAAACTCCTGGTGTCTCTTTGTTCTTTCTCTCTCTCTCTCTTTGTTTACATTCAATCTGTAGTTTGAGGTTTTGGACTTGGGTTAACCGAATTCATACATCAACATTTTGATGTTAAAAGGAAGGCCTTAAATTGCATTCTCCTTGATTTTTTGATGGCTAGAGGAAGAACCACCAGGAGTTCAGATATCATAGTTGACCAGCCTAATGGTCATATGGAACAACAGAAGGACCTAATTCTTCCTGCAACAAGCACTTCCGTCGTCCTCACCATAAGTGTTGTCATCGCTATACCCCCATTAACCCTTTGCTAACTTGTTATTATTATTTCTATGATTGATGGAGTACAAGCATGGCATCAGTATCATAAAGCACTTGTAAAAATGATAGGAAAGTTGGCTGAGGCAGTTAGGGCACTGACTCATGCACAAACCTAGGGCCTATAAGAGCAGGTTAAAGTTATTGCACCTAGAGAAGGACTCCAGTAGGCACAGGAAAAAACTCAGAAAGAGAGGCCAACTAAATAAGTACTTTAGCGCACCCGTTCAGGTCGCTCTACCAACTTATGAATAAGGTCAGAGGTTCACCGAGCTCACAAGGATAATGAAGGAGGTCATCAGTAACATAAGGGTTCGCATGGAGTTGAAGGCTCACAATGCTAAGTATGAGGACAAATAGATGCATAAAATATTGTGTTATCACATTCCCCCACACTTAGCTTTTGCACTCCCGGGCAAAACACAAAACAAAACACTAAACAAAAACACAAG
>JANHAO010013009.1:0-16067 GCA_026873985.1 Saraca asoca | reverse complement strand
CAAAGACTTGTGCAAGTTCAGTGGATAGTGCTTCTGAAGATGATCTAGAGAATAAGAAGCCACTTTCCTATAAACTTCCAACTCCTCCTTACCTGAAACCAAAACCCTTTATTACAGACAAAAGCAACTTAGATAAAATCACAGACTTCGTCTCTAGTTCCAAAACTGATGATGAAATGGATGGTCTTTTGATGAATTACAGTAAAAAAGAGTCTCCTTATTGTCATATTTATGGATTTATTGTTACTTTGATTTGGATACTCTTTATGTATTAAATTTACCTTTAATTTTTAATTGATTGATTTTATTACACACTACAATTGAATGGGTTTTAGATTGTATTGGATGGTATTGGATTGAATTTGTAATGATAAAAATAATGGGTGGAAAAAATTTGCGTTTTAGTGACTGAAATAGCGACCAAAATAATGAGTGGTAGAAATATGCGTTTTAGTGACCGAAATAGCGACCAAAATAATGAGTGGCAAAAATAAGCAGTTTAGCAACTAAAAATTTCGGTTGCAAAAAATGCAAAACGGCAACAAAATCAAAATCGTATTAGCGACTGAATTTGTCACCACCATTTTCGGTCGCTAAATTTAGCAACTGCCCAATTTCGATCACTGACTGGTCTGTGACTAGGCTTTTAGCGACTCCAAATTTTCGATCGCTGTTCGGTCGCTAAACCCATCAGCGACTGAAATTGAATTTTTAGCGATCGAAATTTTCGGTCACTAAACTACATTTTTTTTTTGTAGTGACCACTTTGGTGGCTTTCATGATTTTAGTGATTCATCATGCTTTGTAAAGCTTGCTCGGGACTTGAGCTCATAACTTTCTGATTCATCTGTTACTCATGTGAACATAACAAACCCATCAATTTCTCCATTGACATGGTTGATGTATCTTGTAATTCTTTAATTACTACAAAAATGTAATCAGACTTTATAGTCAAAGATCACAGGATCTTTTATACAACTCTGATGTCTGGAATTTCTTTACCATTGACTTTCAATTGGTTGGCTACAAACTAAACTCAATCAAAGTAGGCTGAAATTGATTCTGAATCATTCAAGCGTAATGACTCAAAATCCTTTCGTAGTGTTTGTAGCTATACTCATTTGACAGGATCATCACCTTTGTAGGATTTTTGTAAAATATCCCATGCCCCCTTTGCTGTATTTGCACATGATATTTTTCCAAATATTGGTTCCTTAACAGCTTGAAAAATTGCATATAATGCTTTTTTATCCTTCTTTCGAGTCTCCACCAGTGCATCTTCCTTATCTTTTTCTAATGCATCAAACTGTTTTTGGTCATATACTTTGGTATAGCCAGTATACATCAAATTTCACAAATCCTGATATTTGAAGAATACTCTCAATTTGACACTCTAGTTATCATAGATTTTGCCATTCAATTTAGGAAGCTGCAGTTGGTTTGAATTTAATGCCATTTCACAACCGAGCTTTGATACCAAATGTTGAAACTAAAAACTAAAACAATAAAATAATAGAAGAATATTTTTGGAGAAGAATATGAAAAAAGAAAAATTCTTTGATCACAACTTTAACTTAATATATAAAGAAATACTAGTCTCTGTCTAACTCACAAGTTTGCTAACTTATTTCTCTTCCTCACTTTTTGATTGCATTGCAAAACTTGAAATAAGTTATATTTATAGGCAAAACTAGACTAATAAGATAAGAAGAAAAATATTCAACTTTATTATAATAAATTAACATTATTTTCATTGAGTTTTATTTGCTGCATTTCAAAAATAAAGGCTTAAGATTTATCCCAATAAATCAACTTTATTTTCACTAAGATTTATTTGCAGCATTCCAAAAATAAAAACTTCAAGCTTATTTTAAGCTCCAACATTATTTTATCACAGTTGAAACTTCAATTTCCACAATTTAAGATTCCGATTTGTATTATTTTTTTAAAATTTAATTTAAATTATTTTTAACAGTTTCAAGGCTGACATTTTTATCAATAATTTGGATGGAAAGATAATGATGTAAGTTAAATGCATAATTTATATGGTTTAAGAAGTTAATAGCACACTTTTAAAATTCCACCATTAAATCACACATGACATTTTAAGATGATTTATTGTATTTTTTTCTATGTAAATGATGGTGGAAGCATGTGATCATCGTCTCTCCAAGACTTAGAATATATTATTTTGAACCTTTGCACAGCACGTGAATTCATAATTCCCCAGAGCTTAATGGAAATTATGCAATCTTAAAAAAAGATCAATATGCAAATGGGAATTTCCTTTTATAGGAACCGACTGATACAAAGTCTAGTAGTACATTTAATTTGATTGTCGTTTCCAGTTTCCAAAGCTTTTAAATTAATATATAAATATTAGGGCAGATGATGCATGTATCAGACCACAAAGTTTCATAGGAAATACCAATACGTTTGGTTAGTAGCTTTTTTGTTTTTAGGGATTTTAACTGGCGTTTGATAAAAATATTGCTCGAGTAACGGATTGATCATTAAAAAATTATAATTTTAAAATTTTAAAGAATACAATATTTTTAATTAATTGATTTATATTTAATATAAATGAATATATTATTCTTAATTAATTTAATTTTAGACACTTTTTTATTTAATAAACAAAAAATATTTTCATTTAGTGTTTTGATATATTATATAATAAATTATTTTTTAATTAATTTATATATTTATAAAATATATCATTTGATCATTTCCCTCTTTTTTTCCACTATCAATTTATAAAAAATAATAACATGAACAACAACAATAATAATAATAGTCATAATAAATTCAATTTTTTAATATTATAAGTTATAAACTCATTTTTATCTAAAATTATCTATTTTTAAAATATAATAAATATAATTATTTATTTTTATAAGAAAATTTAATAAATAATAGATGATAATTATTTATTTTTAAAATAAAATTTAATAAACATAATAAAATATAATTATTTATTTTTAAATAATTAATAAATATAATCAATTATAATTATTTATTTCTTAAAGAATAGTCCAATAAAAAATAAATTAGAATAATATATTTTAAAAAAATTTAATTTGATAAATAATATATTAAAATTTAAATATCATTAAATAATAAAATATATCATTATTTTTATATAACTTTTACGTACAAAAAATTAATGATAAATAATTGATTTTATCAAATATTTTTATATAAATATCTAATACTATTAGTTAATCAAATTAACTATACAATTAACTATCAATCAACTATTAATATAATTAGTTAATAATTAATATAATGTATTAATTATGAAACAATTTCATTAAATCAATTATGTGCTAAAACAAGATCAAAAAATTAATTTAACCTTCAACTTGTGCTTCTTATCATATCTACATCTAAGTTTAGATTTCCTTTATTATTAAAATAAATCAAGATGTGCCAATTACAAATTTGAAATTTTTTTTTCCAAAATATGTTAAATAGATTACTAAATGATTGAATTTACTTATAATGAGAAATTTTAAAATAATGATCACTTAAAACTCAGATTTAACCATATTAATAATTCTAAAATTATTTATGATGAAATAACACACTTAAATCAAAAGATCTTGAAGTATAAAAATATAAGGGAAAGACTGAATTTGGCACACAGAAACCACGTTGAAGCAAGATATATATTAAACATCAAATTTTTGTCTTTTGTGGAAACAACAGGCCTGTCAGATTGCTACCGCCTCTGACCTCCTTTCACGGAACTTTAATCCTTTATTTCTAATGAGATATATTTGCTCTCGGTTTCTCCTTTTATCAATTTGCCTTAATTATTCATTGATTATATCTACTTAAAATTAAAGCTTGTGCACTAATTTAATTATAATCAACATATTTAATATATATTTATCTTTGATACTTAGGTGATCTAATTAATAATTTTTTTTACATTTATATTATTTTTGTATACATGTGATAACAATTCGTACGGTGTTGATCTTGATATAACTATATTATTAATTTATAAAATATAAAATCAGAAATATATACTATATTCTAGTTAGTAACAATCTTTGTCAGACAGCCAATTAGGATTTCACGTTGGTAGGTTCGAATGCAATTGGTTGACGTAAGCAAAAATTTACGTCACAACCTTGTCACGACTTTCTCTCTCATCAGTTCAACAAAGACAGCACACCCACTTCGGAACCATCACTAGTAGCAACGCGGAACGAGGTATTAAGATTCCCCGTCTGTGAATTTTTTTTTTTTCCAGGTCCTTCATCCTGAATTTCTTTCTCTCTCTAAATTTCCATCTGAATTAAGAGAGAGATATATATATTCTTGCTGCTGCCTACAGGTGTCAATTCAAGTAGAGAAGATGGTCAACTAGAAAAAGGCCTTCTGTACAGTGGAGGAGAAATGGTCAGCAATTATTCATGGGTTGAACAAAGACTAGTCCCACCCTAAGAAAATCCACTCTTCCAATTTTCTCAGTCAAACATTCTCCTTTCCTGTCCCTATTACTTTCCCACACTTTCTTCCATTTATAAACAAACACCGCTTTAAATCCCCACCACCATACTCATCTTCCTTCCCCAAGCTTTTCCATCAAGTTCATTTTTTTTAGTTTTGAAAAGCCAAATCTCAAAACCCAACTTCATATGTTGGTCAATTCCATGTCCTAGACATCTTCTGGTTTTGCTTTAAACATCAGAAGCCAACTTGAGCTAGCCAATCAGTTTTTGCCATCCAATCACTGAAACATCTAAGCTTTGATTGGACAAACATGGGAGATTGGGAGCAGAAGAAGAACCTTATTAATGAGCTGCTACAAGGGATGGAGCAGGCTAGACAGCTTCAATCCTATCTCAACGTGTCGTCTTCTTTGTCACAAGAAGCACGTGAGCTTTTGATTGAGAAGATTATAGCCACATTTGAGAAGGCACTTGCTATGGTAAAATGGGATGGTGGGTCAGTGGCTGAGCCATCACAAGCCATGATCCGAATGTCGGACTCACCACCATTTAGCGATAGCCCTCGCAGTGATGACTCTGACCATGACCTGAATGCCTTGCAAAAGAGGTACATTTTCTAAGCCATGAATATATTTCATTTGATTTGCATTTATGCTTAATCAATAGCATATCACTTATGCAAATCCTATAGTTGCACGGGGTAAGAATCGTATATCTCTATTGTTAAGAAATCAAACGTTTGCTAACAGATTTTTTGTCTATTAGCTTTGTGAAGTGTATTTGTTAACATCATTTTTTGTCTCAGAAAGAATTTGCCAACATGGACACATAAGGTTCGAGTCACTCCGGGAGTGGGATTGGGAGTGGAAGGGCGCCTTGACGATGGGTTTAGTTGGAGGAAATATGGGCAAAAAGACATTCTTGGGGCCAAGTATCCAAGGTACCATCAAATTTTAACCTTCCATAATCCTAATTCTTTGTTTTTTTTTTTTTTAAATTTCAATAACCATATATAGTATAGAGATATTTTGGTTTAAGCTATGCATGCTTCATCTCTATGCAGAGGATACTACAGATGCACTCATAGAAACGTTCAAGGTTGTTTGGCCACAAAGCAAGTTCAAAGATCGGATGAAGATCCAACTATCTTCGAAATCAATTACAGAGGGAAACACACATGCACACAAGGCTCCAATTCAGCTCCAATTCATGATCACAACCAAGCATCTTCAAACATTCAAACCATGAATCAACAGCTGCAGCAATCACAAGAACTGCTCATGAGCCTCCGGGAAAACCTTGCAGTCCAAACAGATAATCTTGATTCACATCAGAAGCCATTTCCGCCGTTCCATTTTACTTCAACTTCGAGTATAAAAAGTCAAAACCAAGTCTTCTCAGATCCTATGGCGATTGAGAGAAGTTTTTCTGAGAATCTCAGTTCTCCTTCGTATTTGTCTCCTCCGGCTCCATCTGGAGCCAACTACTTTTCGGTGGGTCCAAGTGGGTTTGAAGGGCAGCCAAATACGGCAAGTTCTGGGTCTGAGGTAAATGACATGATTTCTGCTGCAAACACTCCAACTGTTGGTTTAGAGTATCTGTTTGATCAGCTTGAATTTCAGCAGAACTTCACCTCTGGCAACCCCAGATTCTTCTTTTAGTCATATGTTGAGCTCCGAAAAAGCGAAGTCGAAGAGAAAAATTAGTAGAGTAAGAAAATAATGCAAAACATTTTCTTCAAATCTTCATGACATTAGTCAGTTTTGGTTTAATTTGGCTACTGGACAACTAGGCTAGATAGTGTGAGAAGATCAAACAATGACATTTTTATATATGATGTTGGAAATAATAATTTTGTAATTTTTATATGTTTAAGTGTCTTTTAAGATTATATTATTAAAGTTTATTGTATGTGTATGTATTTTAAATATGAAAGTATATGTATCTAAATATAAGTTATTCATGTATAATAAAGTTCTTGTAACTAGAGTCATTTATTTTTATTGAAGAGTCATCAAGTGACTATATATACTCTATTGTATTTAAAGTATATGTACACCAATTAGATAATAATATTCATACAATTTCTCTTCCTTTTAACAAAGGGGTATCAGAGCTTCATTTTAAATGTTGAGCCCGATGAAAATAGAAAAAATGAGTGATTTTTTTTTTTTGTTTTTAAACCAGTTCTTAAGCTCATAAAGGAGAAATATGTCCTTTGGTGTATACAAATGAAGGCCTTGCTTGGCGGTCAACAAGCATAGGATATTGTAAAGAGATGTTATCATGAATTGGAAAATGAAGTAGCTTTGAATCAAAATCAAAGAGAGATCTTGATCAGATTTCACAAATTAGATTAGTTTGCACTTTTCATGATCCATGAGGCTTTGGATAAAGGTATGCTTGAGAAGGTGGTTGATGTTTCTACCTCAAATGAAGCTTTGGATATGTTAAAAACATCTCTCCAAGGTGTTGACAAAGTGAAGAAGGTGAAACTTTAATCATTAAGGGGTGATTTTGAAGTTTTAAAGATGATGGAATCCAAAGCAGTGTTTGATTATTGTTCAAGGGTGAAAGCGGTTGTGAATCAATTAAACAGATATAGAGAGAATGTCAAAAATGTTCATGTGGTGGAAAAGATTCTTCATTCCTTGACTTCCAAATTTGATTATGTGGTCCGTGTCATTGAAGAATTGAAAGATCTAGCTAGATGCCACAACTTTTGAAGAATTGGAAGGTGTCACGCCTCGATCCATGGCATATGACTGGCATAGAAGGTCAATATTGAGAAATCCTCTGCAAGCCTATCTATGTAGAAACATTTCCAATATGACATGACTTTATCAAAAATACTACTAGACAAATGCATTAATCAGATACTTCAATTTAATTTCCACAAAAAATTTGATGGAGTTTCCTTCATTTTTCAAACTCTAAGGCATAAAGCCAATACAATAAACAAGAGCTACACACCCTAAACAACCTGTATAGCAAAATCAAAACTACAGCAGCCCAGACAACACAAAGTCTATAACCTAATGGGCAACAACTAGACCAAACATATGCATATTTCAACTATACCAATTGCTAAAATTTACACTACCAATATACCTTTAAACTTCACAGGAAATAATTTGCTTAGTCAAGGAGTAGATTTTAAATTGAATGGGTGAGGGTGGATGGTAGAGGTGGCTTCAGACTCTGAAAAACAAGAAGGAAAATAAGGTGAGTTTTATAGAAACTCAATGAGCAGATAATCCCTTAAAAAATCGAAATTTAGTTGCAATTTATATTTAGAAACCAAGTATTGAAACATGTATTTGCAAGGATAAAATCAACAGTTTGAAAACATTCTAAAAATTCAAAAGCTTTAATTCATTAGAGGAATCATGTCAGTAAATATAGTAATCAACAAGTTAAAATATGAAACAAAGTATAACATTATGAGAAATACTCATCATGGTATAAACACAAGAAAATCATTAAGATCTTTTGAGATTTTCAAATATTTAAGTATCAAAAAGATTCTGGATTTTCTAAATGTAATTGGAATCCATAGAATAATTCCTAAAGGTAACTGTATCTAATAGATATCATTGTAATACACCTTATGCTCCTATTAGATATTCATATATTATCTCCCTTATTCCCCCAATAGATATAATTTTGATTATAAGTTCATTTGGAAGTTCTCTAAAGGAATTTCCAATGGACATAGGATTTTAGAAACAAATAATCAATTGAAAAGTATTATATTATCAAGTATATTCAGAAATAAGATACAGTTTTAATTAGTTCATAATATCAGTTAGAAAATATTGTCAATCGTTTCATATAGCATATAAGTCAGGAATATTAGAAATTCAATATCATGGCAAGATGTAATCACTGGTTCTATAAACAGTAATTATTATAAAATGCATAAATACACTACAGTAAATCATACTTATGTAGTATATGGTAAATTTTGAGTCAAGCTAATATCAATATTCAACTTACTTAGAAAGGTTAATTTTCTAGATAACAAAATTGTTTGTTTTGCAAAAGGGATTTACAAAAGATTAGGATTATCTACTCACCTTGAGGATATCTAGACAGCTCTAACTGAAAAATTTTGAATTATAGCTTTCTTGTTGATGCTGAAATTTGGTTCTGATCCAAACTCTAGCCAACAGAGGATTCTTTTGGGATCTTAAGCTGTTAGTTTGTTCAAAGATAGTAGGCAAGCAAAATAAATAAGAAAGAAGGGGAGAGCAGTAGAAGGCACAAGGTTTTAACGTGGTTCGGCCAAATCCGAATAGAACTAGACCCTACATCTATGGTAGTGTATTGATCTCAGAATGTTTCTATAGAGTTTTAGTAAACAAGTGTTCGTCCCATTCTTGTGTTTACAGAGGAGAGGAGGTTACAGTTATAATTTTATATGTAGTAAATCTATTACATCAAACACTTAATATACAAGATTGGACGGATAGACTAAATCCTGTAAGTCGACTGCTGTAGATTACCTCTTGCAGGTGGGACCCATATCTCTACCAGGTAATATATGTGATGGTCTTCTGTTCAACAAGCTCTCAAGTTACAGGTTGCGCCTCACTGCCTTGATCCTTTAGTCTAGGGAGTGTCTGTCTTTGAGATATTGGGGTCCGGCTTGCTCTTTTAGGGACGAGCTCAAGTTAAGGGGGTTGCTTCCACGACGCAAGTTGGAAACATAGCAGCTCGAGCACCTCACAAGCTGGATTTTCATTGTGCTCAAGCTGTTTGCTGGCTCATTAAAGATGATCCGAATTTCTCGTATAACATAAGTCCCCCAACTCTCAGCTTGCTTCGTGGGCTGGGAGTTAAGACTTCTCGGCTATCATTTAGTTAAAGTCTTCTTCGAGACTGTCGTTTCATCTGTTCTAGGCTGTGCTTCCTATGGTACATGTTTGACAATTATCGATGAGTCTGCCTTAATCTTTTTTGAGGTAATAAATGATGATGGCTAGGAAGATTTATTTGGACTCTTCGGTTGAACCGAGTCTGGCTCTATTTGAAGTAGAAGGAGTCATTCTTACATTTTCATCGAGCAAGCCATGGGTGTCCCACATAAGCCTCCTTTATTTCTGGCATTCAGTCTTTCCATTAAGGTGAGTATGGTCTGTTGCATAAAGAGTTTTACAGATATGGCTTCTTCAGTAACATAGAGAGATCTCATATGGATCTTGGATTACATCTTCTCAGCTTCGCCGTGAGGTTCTTCCTTGGCCAGCCAAGCTCCTGAAGCTTTGTGAGTCACTCTCTTTGTGAGTTAGAACAAGAGCTGGACGTTGAAGAATAAGGAGCAGTTTTGCTCTTCCCCTCTTCGTTAGTGGAAGTCAAGTTGAGGATGAGCTTCTTGCTTGGGGAGGCATTGGAAGAAAAAATTTGAGGACTTAAGCAAGTTTGCAAGCTCAAATCAACTGGGGTGCATCCTTTTACAGCCAGTACCCTGGTGGACGAGAGCTTTTCATTTCTGCGATACTATTTTGTCCAGAAAAAAATTAGTTATGGCATTCCCTTTGTACTTTGGCTTTTCCCGATTTGTATTCAGGGCTTTCTAATGTAATTTCTACATCATTGGGGTTTCTTAATGAATAAAAACTTCTTTTGCATTTCGTTCTTATTTTTGCATTTGCATTAGTGTAGGCTTTAGTAACTCACGATGAGATACTTGACTAGTAGATCATGCAAACCTTTTTTGAAAGTACTATTCATGAATGAATTATCCCGTGCATGAGTGTCATATAAACAATTCATACTATGCATTATCAAAGGGTTATGCGAGCTATAAACATTGCTTGGGCTGATCTCATGCCTAGATAAATAGATAAATCGTATGAAAGCTACGAATATTTGGTAGCATGTGAGTTGCGACTGGGGCAATTCCATGCCCAAATAATAAAGTGAGCGATCTCGTGCTTAGGCCAATCCTGTGGCCAAACAAATAGATAAGTCGTATGAAAGCTGTGAATATTTGGCGTATGTGAGTTATGACTAGGGCGATCTCATGCCCAAATAAAAAAGTTAGCCGATCTTGTGGCTGAGGTGATCTTATGTCCAAATAAAAGTGTTGGCCGATCTTATGGTTGGGGCAATCTTGTGCCCAAATAAAAGATTTAGCCGATCTTGTGATCGGGGCGATCTTGTGCCTAGTTAAAAGAGTTGGCCGATCTTGTGGTTAGGGTGATTTTGTGCTTAAATAAAAGAGTTAGTCGATCTTATGGCCGGGGCGATCTTGTACCTAGATAAAAGAGTTAGCCGATCTTGTGCCTAAATAAAAGGGTGCCATTTAGGTGATTCACCTGTTTGAAAATTTTAAAAATCAGTAAAGAAATTCAAAGTGCTTATATAAGTTACAAAATTACAAAAATTTAATAAATAGTCTTGATCGTGGCAGACTACTCTTGCTTAGGATCCTGCCAAGATTGTCCAAGTTGTTGCTTGGAAGGCTGCATCACGTAGTCTTGCAAGCAACCTCTTTTGATGAGATTTTCAATAACGTCTCTCAGCGCCCAACATTCTGAGGCGATATGCCCGAATTTGTTATGGTATGCACAAAATTTCCCTTAATTGTGTCTGGACTTACTGGGAGTCTTCAAGGGTCAAGGTTTTTCGAAATCCTCCTTGTCCCTTTCCATCGCGAAAACCTTGTCTTGAGCTTGTGATAGGATGCTATAGGTGCTATGGTGACTTGGATATAGGGGTCACTCATCTTTGCTCTTCTTAGTGAGCTGAAGATTGAGACTATCTTTTTCGTCTCCATGGTTACTCCTTTTCTTATTTTGAGCCGAGCCACTTATCTCGGACTTCTGCAAACTAAGAGTCTCTTCCCATCTAATTTGCTTCATAGCCCACTCATAAAATTCACCCAGGTTGTTAACTGGGAATTTGTACAAACTTTTGAAGAATTTTCCATCTCTACATAGTCCTGCTGAAACGATAGTCAGGATGGCCTCATCTAAGGGCTTCTTCACATTGTTAATCTCGCACCTAAAGTGGGCTATATAGTCTTTTAATGTTTCATGCTTATTCTAGAAGATCATGGCGAGATGGCATGGGGGCACGAGTTGCTTCTTCAATGCCCTGTACTGGTTGATAAACTTCTTCTGGCACTCTTCCCAACTACCAATACTACGAGCCGGGAGGTTCCTAAACCACAACAGAGGAATTTTTCCCAATGTGGCTAGAAAAATATGACACTTAACCAAGGAATTACAAGTTTAGAGATCCATCTAGATGTTGAATAGGTCTAGATGGTCATACGAGTCACTATCTCCATCATATAGTGGGATGGCTGGAATTTTGAGTTTATGAGGGAGGGGTTCCTCTTCAATTTCCTTGGAGAAAGAAGTCCATTCCCCGAAGTAACCTTGGTCATTTTGAGTTGGAGGGTACACCTCCAAATGTGTCACTCTCTAAAGGAGACTCTCCACCAAAACATCCAAGCCCCCCTGTCATTAGCTAGAGACTTTATGGCTTGGTTCACCCTTTCGGCCATACGAATGGTGATTTGAAGTCTGCTCTTAGTCAGTCTCACTGGGACGTTCAACCCTGGGCATGACGATCTCAACTCATTCTTATACTTTATGAGCTTGTGTTTGCACCAACATCATGACTGTCTTAGCGAGCTCTCCCATCATGTTTTCAAGCTTCTCCTGACGTTGGAGCCAAGCTTGTATTCCATCGGTGTCATTGGCTATGGCATTTGGTTAAGCAAAACTAGCTGGGGGGAAACTAGTGATCACATTAATGACGGGGGCTGTAGAGGAGTCCGTTTTTAAGACATGCCCTTCTAAAAGGTTTAGTAGCACATTTGAAGCTTTGGTAGCTCTTCCCTTGGCCATCATAGCAAGAAACGAACCAGGACAGATGAGATCCCTATAGGCGGCACTAGAAATGTTGACGGTGGAATCTAGTTCTGATCTAAACTCTAGCCAATGGAGGATTCTTTTGGGATCTCAAGCTATTAGCTAGCCTGAAGACAATAGGCGAGCAAAATAAACAAGAAAGAAGGGGAAAGTAGTAGAAGGCACAAGGTTTTAACATGGTTTGACCAAATCTGGATAGAACTAGACCCTATATCCATAGTAATGTACTGATCTCAGAATATTTCTACAAAGTTTCAGTATACAAGTGTTCGTCCCCTTCTTATGTTTATAGAGGAGAGGAGGTTAGAGTTATAATTTTACATGCAGTAAATCTATTACATCAGGTACTTAATATACAAGATTGGATGGACAGACTAAATTTTGTAAGTCGGCTGCTAAAGATTACCTCCTATAAGTGGGACCCGTGTGTCTGCTAGGTAATACATGTGATGGTCTTGTGTTCAGTAAGCTCTCAGGTCACTGTTTATGCCTCATTGGCTTGATCCTTCAATCTGGGGTGTGTCTGTCTTTAGGATATTGGGGTCAGTCTTGATCTTCTGGGGACGAGCTCGAGTTGAGGAGATTACTTCTACGATGTGATTCAGAAACATAACGCCTCAAGCACCTCATGAGCTAAATTTTTGCTACACTTAGGCCATTCACTGGCTCATTAAAGACGATCCGGATTTCTCGTATAACATTTCCCAAATTAGCTTTTTAAAACCTAGTTACCAAGATCATGTAACCTTGCATAACAAATTTTTTGTTTCAAAGTATTGTAGTTTTCTAGTGTTTAAATTTCAATTAGGACATAATCATATAGATAAAAATCAAACTTGGAAAAGAGCAATACTTACTACCTAATTGTCGATTAGGGTTTAGATGTGCTACTAGATAAGGCAGATTGAAGTCGCTAGCTGTTAAATGGCGATAGGTGGTTGGTCACCGTTAGCAAGTGGAGCAATAATGGTAGCTGGCTAGAAAAATTGGAGTCATGGCTACAAAGCATCGGTAGGGGGAGAGGTTGGTTAAGGCAGGGGAAGAGGTCATTGTCACTAGCAAGGAAAGATTGGTTGACTACCCTCTATGGTGGCTTTGGCAAGTAGATTAATCGGAAGACACTTGTTGAAGAAGCTATTCAGAAGGAAGAGAAAGAAACTGAGCTAAGGCAAAGTGACTGCATTGCTGGTTGATGGCAGTTGAGGGAGAAGCACAATGTTGCTATACGTCCCTAGTGACCAGAAGAGCTGCTAGAGCTATAAAAGAACAGCGGAGATCGTATGAGGTTCTACACTTTAGATAGGAGGAAGAAAAGCTAAAACCAGCTATGCTGGGAGTGAGGCCAGCCAGAGGATGAAGGACGTAAGCTACACCAGTTGTTCTAGCTGCCAAAAGAAGAGGAAAATAGCAGAAGTAGAGCCAAAGCAAAGTAGAGTAGCCCAAGAGCTCAACAGCAGAGACCAAATGGGGAATAAGACTGAGCACGACTAGAAAAAAAGATAGAGGAAAGAAGAAGAAGAAGAAGAAGAAAGAAAGAAAGAAAGAAAGAGGAGCTGCCAGTGATAAAGCAGAGCTTCGGTGCTGAAGAAGGAAACAAAAACCAGTTTTGGGGGGGGAGAGAAAAAGCAAAAGCCTAGCATCCAAAAATAAGGAAAAAAAGAAGGGAAAAGAAAAATATAAAGGAGAAATTACACTTTAGTCGCCTACTGACACTTAAATTCTCACTATAATCCACCAAAAGGGGGAAAATTCATGCTTTGGCCATAACAAAAGTTTTAAACTTTCATTATGGTCCACCAGACTTCAAATTATTTTTATTATTATTTATATTTTCCTAAGGTGTTACAGAGGGTTCTCTACAAGCCCATAAATTAAAGGTAAGAGAAGACAAGAAGAGCCTTTAGAGTAAATTCTCAAAGCTAAGACTTTTTTGAAGGATGATAGAGGAGAAAAGAGCCAAAGAGGAGGAGAAAAAAGGAGGAAGAAGAAAAGAAAGAATAAAAAAAAGAAGACTATAAAAAATTCAACAAAAATAATGTTGAATTTGTTGAAAAATCAAATTTGAGTTGTAAAATCCAGGAAGAGAAAGAGTATTGAGTTATATGTTTCTTAGGAAGAAGAAGATGCTTCATCACCTATGAAAGGAGATGTTGACTTTGAAGAAGCTGATTGGAATTGAAAAGTCCAAGAAGTTTTAGCCTATGATTTGCCTAATCTCTTTGAAAATGAAAGGAGACCATACTATCCTTGAAAGGGGATATTAAGTTTGAAGAAGTAACTTGACATTATAGAATCCAAGATGAGACAATCTATGATTTATCTTATCTCTTTAAAAATGAAGAGGTTATG
The DNA here is from genome assembly GCA_026873985.1 of Saraca asoca. Lineage (NCBI taxonomy): Eukaryota > Viridiplantae > Streptophyta > Magnoliopsida > Fabales > Fabaceae > Saraca > Saraca asoca. Next base: position 1,363 of record JANHAO010013009.1, on the reverse strand, counting down.
GTTGTAACCAAAGATAAAGATATAGACTATTATTTGCTTTTTGGAGAAGAAAAAAAGACAATACCATCTATGAGGGATGTTAAAGTTGAAAAAGCAACTTCATGTTGGGGAATCCAAGATGAGACAACCTATGATTTGCCTTGTCTCTTTAAAGATTAAGAGGTTATGGTTAAAGAGAATGACAAAGATACAATCATAATGGTTCCAACAATGATGGAAGAAGAATTTGATAGTTTAGAGGCCATGAAAAAGTAAAAAGATGACAATATGAAAGATAAGCAGTGAAGCAAAGTTGCAAAAGGTGATATCAAAATTATAAAGAAAATTTGGGAGTATCCCAGGTGTTATGATGGTATTGAAGTCTAGAAAGTGGCTCAAAATGAGTGCTGTTGCTGAAGGTCATAAGCATAACTATGAGATTGATTGTGAGAAGATTTTTGTACTCAATGTTAGAGAGTATAATGCAAAAATATTTTGAAAAGATGCTCAAGTTTTAAGATTTTCGATGAAACATTAGCTTGAAGAAATTCCAAAATTAAGGGCGAGTGTAGGAAATAATACTATTATAATTTCTGTATATCTTTTAGGATTATATTATTAATGTTCATTGTATGTCATGTACGTAGAATATGACAGTACACATATCTAGATATGAATGATTCATGTATGATAATGTTCATGTAACTAGAGTCATTTATTGTTATCAAAAAGTCACTGGGTGACTATACATAGCCTATTGTATTTGAAGTACATGTACACTACTCATATAAAGATTTTCATACAATTTCTCTACCTCCTAACATCTGTATGTCTTAAAATCTTGTAATAAAATGGATTTGCAATCCTTTGATTAGCTACTAATACATTTTTTCCACATTGTGAATGCCTTCATATAGAACTAGAAAGCATTAAATAGTTGCTTCAATCTAACATGATTTGTGCAATTTGACTTAGACATTAATAAATCTCAGTCCTCAAATTGCCTCAGTTGCCTTCTATGATATGGTGCAAATTGCATAAAATGCATAAATGGGCTTATACCAAGTTGATAAAATAAAAATGTTATGGATAGGACTTGAATTAAACTAATCTTGTCTATCTACATAAATAAAGTCAATTAGTTTGATTAATACTAAATTATTTACATTTACAAATATAAAGAATAATACATATAAATAATATTACTCTTTGACAGAATTATTGATGAGTTGGGTAGAACCATGAGGGCCGAAATTTTCAAAAAAATTTTTAGGTAAAAACTCACCTATGGCCGAACTTAACTCCCCAAGATCCCATTGTTAGAGGTTGCACAATAAACCTAGATCAAATCTAAGAAGAAGGAAAGCAAAACTAACCTTTAGTT
>JANHAO010013008.1:0-16068 GCA_026873985.1 Saraca asoca | reverse complement strand
TTATAGAAGAAGGAGAGGTGCTGTGCATTGAATGCTAACTACAGTTGTGTTATATCAAATAAATGAGAAAAGACACTAAGGAGTCCATACCCCGGCAATGGGTCGTGAGGCAGGCTCTCTTAGGCTGACATATAGGCATGTAGCTGCTATTATGTCAGGCAAGGTGCCTTGCTGTCTCAAGCGAGGGCTTCTCGAGGAAGCCGCTTAGGCCTGTCGTAGTGAGTAGGTGAGTGCGAGGGGAGCGGTCGTTGAGACGATGCTTGATCCCATTATCGCTGAGTCGCGCTGTCGCCGAAGCGTGGCCCCTTGATCCGCGGTTGGGTGAGATAAGCAAGGCAGGATTAGACGCTCATTTATGCTCACTGTCGTTTACCTGAACTTTCGAAGGCTATTTTCTTGAGCCCGAGGATTGGTCCTCCGTTCCTCGAGGACTTGTTCGCATGAGGTTATTTTAGTGTATAACAATTTCCATGAAGCCAGTCTTCTTTTCTAGAATGTAATAGCCGTAGGCTTCTTTTGTTTTGACTTGTATTTTGAATTTTCTTGGTGTAAATTTATCTTGTTGAGGCTTTTAGTGAATGAAATTTTCATGATTCTTGCATGTTGCATTGTGTTTGAATGCTCTACACATCATATATGAAAGTATGAATTTCTGTGAATCACAGTAAGATGAGATACTTGAATACCGATTGACAATACTTCTCGGTGAGCGATGAGGTGAGCATCAAGGTGCCTTAGTTATGAGTAGTATATACGTAGGTCGCATGAGAGCTATGCCTAGTGAGAAGTCATACGTGAGCTGTAAACATTTGGTCACATGAGAGCTATGAATTATTAGGTCATGAACACATGGTACCTGAGCAAGTTGGCCATGTGGGTGAGGTAGTGTGCATATAGTACCTGAGAAAGTTAATTGTATGCACGAGTAGTGAAAGGCTACATACACATGGTGCCTAACAAAGTTGATCATGTGCATGAGTTGAAAGTCGCATAAGAGCTACGAGCATTAGGTCGCATGAGAGCTGCGAGCACTTGATTGCATACATACAGTGCCTGAGAAAGTTAGTCGTATGCATGATAAATAACAGGTCGCACACATGTAGTGCCTAAGAAAGTTGGTCCCACGTGTGCTCATGTTAGCATGTATATGGTGCTTAAAAAAGTTAGTCATATACATGATTCATATGGTCGGATGCACATGATGCCTAAGAAAGTCAGTCATGTGCCTGTCAAATATAAGATCGCATGCATATGGTGCCTAAGAAAGTTGATCATACGCATAATGAGATCATATGCACATGGTGCCTAAGAAAGTTAGTCATATGCATGCTAGATAGGAAATTGCATGCATGTGTTGCCTAAAAAAGTTAGTCACATATGCAACGAAGTCACTTGCACATGGTGCCTGAGAAAGTTGGTCATGTGCAAGATGAAGCACTGTGCATATGGTGCCTAAGAAAGTTGGTCATATGCACAGGCTGGAGGTCACATGTATACGGTGCCTAAGAAAGTTGGTCGTATGCATGATAAGATCATATGCACATAGTGCCTAAGAAAGTTGGTCATGTGTATAATGAGGTAGCATGCATATGGTGCCTAAGAAAGTTAGTCATATGCACACTTGATCGCATTAGGACAGTACCAAGAAGTAGGTCGTTCTAATACGATAGAAATTTAAATCAAAACTCAAAAATATACAATTAAAAGCTAAAATGGGGGAGCTCGTATCTCGAGGGATAATTTCTGAATTAACATTTACTAAGAATCTGCTCAGACTATATACATCAAAATTTGGGCTTGTTGACGGTGGATTTTGGTTCTACCAAATCCAGCAAACCATAGGGGTTCTTGCAGACCTCAATTGCAATCCAGTTGTGCATATGTTAATGAATACGATGAATAATAGAAAACAGATGAAGAATAAGAAGGGCATGACAGGGTTTTTAACATGGTTCAGCCAAAGCCAGATGAAACCAGCCCCTACGTCCATAATAGCATTGTATTGCTTAAGGAGAAATTTTAACAGAGTTATGGTACAATATTCTTGCCTTTTTTTTACAAAGAGCTCCTTCCCCTTATTTATAGAAGGGGGAGGTTACAATTGTAATTACATAGTTTTTATTTATGTTACATCAAATAATAAATGTAAATGACAAGTACAGCTCCTACAAATTGGCTTCTGTAATCTACCAATTGATTTCTGGAGTTACTTTCTATGCGTGGGCCTGTGGTGCTACTTTTTGTAGGTTAGTCCCACACATTTAGTTTGAGAGGGTTGTTACTGTGAGTTTACCTTCCATGGGCCCTTAGCTAGGCGAGGTGCAATGTCTATGAGGTGGGATTGTTTGGGATCATCATTGGCCTTCGGCTTAGGAGGATGAACTTCGTGAGCTCACCTTCGACAATGTGAGCTCACGTATAGTGAGATGATGGCTATGCGGGCTGGATCTTGTTCCTTAGCCAGTTAAGGCTTCTGCCTCATTCTATGCTAATCTAGCAAGCTTAACTCTTTTCTCATTTGGACTTGGTTTGTTGCTGGGCCATTGCCAGCCCGTTTCATAGAACAAGAGAACGCACATAACATAAGTCCCCTAACTCTCAACTTGCTTCGCAGGCTGGGAGTTAAACCGTTTTACTAGCAAAGGGTCTCTTTTATATATTACCATACAGTTAAAGTTTTTAGTTAACTTGTCGTTTCATCTAATCCAGGCCATACCTTTTGCTATACATGTCTCACTGTCACAAATGAGTTTGCCTCATTTTCTTCTGAGGCATTTAATGAAAGTAGTTAGGAGTTCTTCTAGACTCTTCAGTGAGACCAGGTTGGTCTATTATTTAAAGCATGGAAAGTTCCTCTTCCTTCAACTAATAAGTGAACTGATGAGAGCTTCAAACAAGCCCCCCACACCTCCGGTAGTCTATTTTTCTGGAGAAACATGCATGGCCTACTGCATAGGAAGCCTTTTCAGGCAAATCTGCTTCTCCCAGAATGAGGGAAGATCTTTCATAGATCTTAGATTATTTCCTCAAGGTGATGTCGTAGGGTTCTTCCTTCCTAGCCATCCTAGTGTGCCTATTTGGAGTCCTTAGCACTAAGGGTGAGGCTGAGGAGGAGCCTACTGCTGAGGAGGATGACTAGAAGAAGAAAGTTAGGGATCCAGTGTGCTCTTTGGTCCCCCTGGAATTTGTCTGCCAACAGTGAGTTTTCTTTTTATTCTCTTCAGCCTTCGACTTGTTCTTGTTTGTGTTTCAAATCTTGTAAATTTATCTCATTGAGGCTTTTAATGAATGAAAGAAACGTTTTTTATGATTCTTGCATATTATGTTGAATATTTCACATATTTTAGACAAAAATATAAATTCCTACAAATCACAGTAAAACAAAATGTCTTAGAAAACCAATCAATTATATTTGTTAATAGATCTGAGAACCAAAATGTTTCAATAATGAATAACGTAAAAGTAGTTCGTTTAAGGGCTGTAAAAATTAGGTGGCATAAGACCTGTGAGCATTAGGTCACAATTGGTTGAGTTTATTTTGAGTATCTCTATGCCTTAACTGGACCAGAGGTTATAGTTGGCCAATAAGTTTTCGGAATAAGCTTCGGTGACCTCAACTCGAAAGCTAGCAATTGTACTGGAATGAGCTCTAGCAGACTTAGTTTGAAAGCTGATAATTGTACTAGAATGAGCTCCAGCAGTCTCAGCTTGAATGTTAGCAATTGTACTGGAATAAGCTTCAGTGGCCTTAGCTCAAAAATTGGCAATTGAACAAGGTCGCGTGAAAGCCATGCCTATGTACTGTACAAGTGCCCTAGGTTGCATGAAAGTTGTGCCTTGGCAAAGTATGAGTCCAGGTCACATAAAAGCTGCACCCTGGGAAACTTCACTATATGATGGGTGACTGATCCATTGGATTTGAGGTCAACTTGCTTTTTGCCACAACAATTTGCAAAGAGTTCATTCAAAATCTAACAAAAGCAATCAAAATGCATTTATTAATTCTCGAGATCCATTACAACATCAATATATGATTCTCATTATAGGGGCCTCTTCTCACCCAAGGTCCCGCTGGGAAGGCACAGGTCGCTGCCCTGAAGGTTGCCCTATATAGCTTCACAAGCGACCTCTCTTGATGAGATCCTCAATAGGATCCTTGAGTTCCTAACAATTTGAAGTGCCATGCTCGACCTCATTGTGATAGACACAGAATTCTTACTTGTTTCTCTACCTATAAGGAATCTTTATAGGGTTAGGTTTCTTGAAGTCTTCTCTTTCCCTTTCCATTATGAATATCTTGTCTTGGGTATCTACTAAGATGCTATAATGCTCATGGCGAGCTAGGGGCTGAGGATGCTCGCCCTTGGGCTTGTTGGACTTCTTCGCAGTCCACTCGTTAGAGTGGTTACCTTGATCTATATTGCTCCTCTTCTTGTTATGGGTGGAACCATCTTTCTTATCCTTTCAGTTAGGCTTTCCCAAACCAAAGGTTTCTTCCCATTTGATTTACTTAGTAGCTTGTTCATAAAACTTGATCAAATCCTTCACCGGGGACTTATATATGCTTTTATACAGCTTTCCATCTTTGCGAAGTCTTGTGGAGATAGTTGCCAAAATGGTTTCTTCAGTTAGATTCTCCACAAAGTTGGCTTCGAGTTTGAACCTGGCAATGTAATCCTTGAATGACTCATGCCTACGTTGGAAGATCATCGCGAGGTGATAGGAGGGCACGAGTTACCTCTTCAATGCTCTATACTGGCTGATGAACTTCTATTGACATTCTTCCTAACTACTTATTGAGTGAGCTGGAAGGTTTCTGAACCAGGTTTGAGATACGCTTCTTAGTGTAGTTAAGAAAACTCGACATTTAATCAGAGAATTAATTGTCTGCAAATCCATTTTAACATTAAGTGCATGTAGATGGTCATAAGGATTAGTATTTCTATTGTGCAGAGGAATCATGAAGACTTTGAGCTTAAGAGGGAGGGGTTGAGTTTCAATCTTTTTGGAGAATGACATATCCTTGAAATGAGCTCGATCATTTAAGGCTCGAAGACGTTCTTCCAACTGGCTCATTTTTTATACAATTCTTCCAACAGTGGGTCCCTCCCCCTAAATAGCTGGCCAGAAGATTGCTGATTCCTTTGACTGTTCTAGTCATGAAAATGGTGTCTTAGAGTTTGCTGTTGCGAGTAGCGACCTAAAAACTGATTGGCTCTACGTGAACATCCAACTAGCTGCTGCTAGGGAACATTACCAGGTGTAGCGACTTTGTTCTGCCTTTGCAAACCTTGAGCTTATGCTTGTACTAGCGCGATGACTACTTTAGTCAGCTTTCCCATCATATTCTCCAGGTTATCCTGGCGTTGAAGCCAGGTTTACATTTCATCGGTCTCAGGGACAGTAACAATAGGCTGGCGATAAGCCGAAGGGGGCAAACCATTAGCAGCTTGAGTAGTAGAAGAAATTGCCATACGACCCTCAAGCTAGTTAACAACAGTATCTGACTTCCTAACGGCCTTTCCTCTAGCCCTTACAATTGAACAAAATCAACCAAAAAAATAGAGAGACAACTAAAGAACAGATGAGTTCCATTGAGCGTGCCAAAATGTTGATAGTGAATTTTGGTTCTATCAAATCTAGCCAACTAGAGGGGTTCTTGTAGACCCAAACTGCAGTTCGATTGTGTAAATGTTAATGAATATGATGAATAACAGGAAATAAATGAAGAATAAGAAGAGCACGGTAGGGTTTTTTAACATGGTTCAGCCAAAGCCAGATGAAACCGGATCCTACGTCCACGATAACATTGTAATACTCATAGAGAAATTTTAGTAGAATTTTGGTATAGTATTCTTGCCCCTTTTTTTTACAAAGAGCTCATTCCCCTTATTTATAGAAGGGAGGAGGTTATAAGTGTAATTATATAGTTTGTATTTCTGTTACATCAAATAATAAATGTAAATAACAAGTGTAGCTCCTGCAAATTGGCTTTCGCAGTTCGTCGATTGACTTTTGGAGTTACTTTCTGCAGGTAGGCTCGTGGTGTTACTTCTTGTAGGCTGGTCCCACGCACTTAGTCTAAGAGGGTTACTACTACGAGTTTACCCTCCGTGAGCCCTTGGCTGGGCGAGGTGCAATATCTGTGAGTTAGGACTATTTGAGATCATTATTGGTAGGGGTGCTAAACATGCTTTAAGCCCGTGGGTTTTATGGGTCGGCCTGTATTTTTTTATTGGCTGGACCAAGTGAGGGGCGGCCCGTTTAAATGCGGGCCCGTGTAGGTTGGCCAATTTCATCCTAGAGGTGCTAAATTAGCCTTAAGCCTGCAGGCCTAGTGGGTTAGCCCATATTTTTTTACGGACTGGACCAGGTGATGGTCAGGCCATTTAAATGTAGACATGTGGGCCAGGCTCGCTCCACGTGGGCTGGCCCATTTAGTACCCCTAATTGCTAGCTTTCAGCCTGCAAGAATGAACTTTGTGAGCTCACCTTTAGCGATGCGAGCTCGCGTATAGCGAGATGATAACTATATGAGCTGGATCTTATTCTTTCGTGAGTTGAGGCTTTCGCCTTGTTATATGCTAATCTAATAAGCTTAGCTCTTTTCTCATTTGGACTTGATTTGTTATCGGGCCTTTGCTAACCCGTTTCGTAAAACTGGAGAACACACATAACAGGACTAAAATATGGTTCTCACTATGATGAACTGCTTTTGCTCAAGACCCTGTTGAGGCTGAGCGGGCTGCTGCCTTATGGGTGATAACACGTACTCTTTTAGACGGCCCCTCTTGATCAAATCTTTGATCACATCTCTAAGAGCTCGATAATCTGAAGTGTTGTGACTGGGTTTCGTTATGATAAGTGCAAAACTTGTTCGTGAGGAATCTTTAAGGAAGTAGGAGTTCTGAAGTCTTCTTTGCCCTTTTCTATCATAAAAATCCTATCCGGAGTGTTCAATAGGATGCTATAATGATCATGACGACCTAGAGGCTAGAGTTGCTTAACTCTTGTTTTCTTCAAAAGCTGGCTATTGGGGTCAGTCTTCTAACCATCATTGCTTCTCTTCTTATTCTATTCAGAGCCACTCGCCTTGTTCCTCTGATTCTCTGAACCAAAGGTCTCTTCCCATTTGACTTGCTTGGTAACCCGACCGTAAAATTCGCTCAAGTCTGCTACTGGGGATTTACATATACTTCTATATAATTTGCCATCCTTACAAAAGTCCTACTAAAATTATTGTTAGGATGCTTTCACCGAATAGGCTCTTGACGTTGTCGATCTCATGCCTGAATCAAACAACGTAATCTTTCAATGACTCATATTTATGCTGAAAGATTGTAACGAGATGACAGAGGGCACGAGCTGCCTCTTCAGTGCCCTGTATTGGTTAAGGAACTTTTCCTGACATTCTTCCTAACTGCTGATGCTGTGAGCTGGAAGGCTCCTAAACCATATTTGAGGTGTATCTCCCAACGTGGCCAGGAAGATACATCATTTAATCAGGAGGTTACTTGTTTGATGATCCATCTAGATGTTGAACATACTAGGTGGTTGCACGGATTGCTGTCCCCATTATACAATAGGATAGAAAGGATTTTGAGCTTATGAGGGAGAGGTTCTATCTTAATTTCCTTGGAGAAGGGTGTTTGATCTTCTAAATGACTTTGATCGTCTCAAGTTCAAGGGTGCGCCTCTAACTGCTTCACTCTCTAAAGCAACTCTTCTACCAATGAAGTCAATGCCCCAGATCGTTGGCTAGAGGCCTGATGGCTCTTCCTATCTTCTTGATCGCACAAGCGGTGGCCTGAAGTGTGCTATTGATTAGCTCTGTGTGAACTTGCAACTTACTGTTACTGGTGAATGCTCTCGGGTATGTTGACCTTCATCTACCTTTGCAAACCTTGGGCTTGCACTTGTGCCAGCATCTTCAGTGCCTTGGTCATTTTTCTCATTGAACCTTCTAGCACTTCTTGGTGTTGGTGCCATGTTTGCACTCCATTAGTTTCAGGGACAATTATGGCATGTTGGCAGCGAGCTAAGGCGAGTGAACCATTGGCAGCCCCGACGTTGGAAAAACTTACTGTATGACCCTCAAGTTGGTTATTGATAGCATTTGACTTCCTGATGGCTTTTACCCTGGCCATTACAGCTAAACAGAGAATGAACACAAAAAATGAACCAAAACTTAGATGAGTTCCCACAGACGGTGCTAAAATATTGACAGTGGATTTCGATTATGATAGAATCTAATCAACCAGAGAGGTTTTTCCGAGACTCAAACTGTTTCTGATTTATCAAGATTGAGAACAAAGGAGAAGAACAAAGGAAGAGCAGCAAAGACATAATGTTTTTAACGTAGTTCAGCCAAAATCGACAGCATTAATCCCTACATCCACGGTAATATATTAATCTGAAGGAATTTCTACAAAGTTTTAATATGGTTGTTTTCAGCCTATCTTTCAGTGACCTCCTTCCTCTTATTTATAGAGGATGGGGAGGTTACAAATATAATTATATAATTTATATTTCTATTATATCAAAATAAATGTATAAGACAACCTAAATTATTACAAAATTACTTCTGTAAACTACTGGCTAATTTTTGAGTCTTACTTTCTATAGGTGGGGCTGTGGTGCTGCTTCTTGCAAACTGGTTCCATGCATTAAGTATAAGAGGATTGCTGCTTTACGCTTTAGCTGAGCGAGGCGCAATACGTACGAGTTAGGACTCTCGATCGCTGTTGCCTTTGGTCAGCGAGAATGATTTTTGCGAGCTTGCCTTTGGCAATGTGAGCTCGCTTATAATGGGATGCCGGCTATGCAAGCCAAGTCTTGTCCTTTAGTGAACTGAGACTTCTGTCTTGTTCTATGTCCGCATGAATAGCAATCTAGCGAGTTTGGCTCTTTTCTCATATGGACTTGGTCTACTTTCAGGTTTTTGCTAGCCCATCACTAGCCTATCTCGTAAATTCGGATATTACTCATAACAATCTTTAATTTATATTATTATAGTTTTTTAAAAAAATAATTATTAGAGAGTATTTTAGTTTTATTATGTGTTTCAAATTTATTTTCGAACAATTTTATTGACTCTTGATATTGAAGAATATTTTTATTAAATTAAAATTTTTAAATCTATATATTCTTATATAACATGATGAAAAACAAAGATAAAATAAGTTTATATAAATTTCATCCCACCAAATATAATATTGTGTATCAAATTATTCTATGCATACACTGGATTATGCAATATAATGATCTTTATACTGCATTATGAGTTATGCCAAAGTGTGCTCCCTACTAAACCAAAAAAAGGGATGGAAGCTGACACAAATTACGACGCACAATACATTACTTAGATTATGCCTCCATGCATTTCCAACTAACCAAGCACGTTTGCTCCGAGGACGGAGGCATCCTATTCATCTCCTTTGGTTTTAAGTGCGTTAGGTCCTTGTTAAGAGTACATGATAGTATAATATGCAATCAGATAAGTAAACATGACAATAGATGATAAAATAATAGAAGAATAAAATATAATATTATTGAATATTTGATATATAATTGTATAGATAATTTAATAATATATATTTATATTATCATTTGTTTGTCGTTATACATATATATATATATATAATATGGTAGTATTAAAAATTTTGTCTAGATAAAATTATTCATTATTCTTTTAAATAATTCATATTATAATTATTTTTTTATTATATAAAAATTATAAATTTTTCAACATTTCTCACTAAAATTATCAAATAACCAATTTGTATCCCGTACAATATGAGTTTAATTAATTTTATTTAATAATAATTTATAATATAAATTTAGATTATAAATTATAATGTATTCAAATATAGATAAATTATTATTATATTTTTATCTATTATATAACTATATAATTAGTATAATTATATTCATATTAATTATAAGAGAATATTATATTTCTTTTAATTTAATAAAATTGTTATATTAATTTTTAACTTAACTAAATTTATCATTTGAACTTTTATCATCTTTTCAAAAATATTTTCTCAATATATTAATACTTAGATAAATTTATTTTTAAATTTTATTTAAAAATTTAAATTAAATACTTTATGCCAAAAAATTTAATTATTTAATTAATAAAAATTCATGCGTTGTCACAAGTAATATATTATCTTACATATATATACATTTCAAAAATATTTTAAATTAAAATTATGATAAATACTTAAAAGTGATAAAAAATTTCAAAAAAGAAAATTGTGAAATAAAAAATTTAATATTTGATATTTAAAGATAATATAAAAATTTAAAGAGAGAATTTTTAAATATCTATTAAATCATAATTAGATATTACTAATTATATGTTAATAAGTATTTTATTTCTATATAAATATAATTTTTTACTCATATATAGATTATTTAATACATACAAAATAATTTAAATTTGAATCTATTAATGAATTTAGATAGAAAATCAGGTATGGATAATTTTATCAAATGCTTTTTTAAAATAATTAAGTTTCATAAAGAATGATGATATATACTATTTATCAAAATGATTTATATTTTAAAAATTATATGATATATTATTTAAATTATTTAAATTTTAAATTATGCAACTTACTATAATATTAAAATATTTTTAAATTTTTTAAATATAAAACATATAAATATAATACTACAAAATTCTAAATTGAAAATCATCTCAATATTATTAAAATGGATATCAAAATTATATTACTCAAATAAATAAATACTTCAAAAATTAAAAATTAAAAATTAAAATATTATTTTAATAATTTTAAAAAATTAAAAATTTATTATAAATAATTTAAATAAATAATTTATTATTAAAATAAATTAATTAAGTCAATGCGTTTGTGAATATTTTTTTATATTTTTTCTCTTCAAAAAATTATAACACAATGAAGCACAGGAAAAGAGAGAGAGAGAGAGAGAGAGAGAGAGAGAGAGAGAGAGAGAGAGAGAGAGAGGGACAGGAAGTTTGACAAAAAGAAGTTGATTCGACTATGCTCCTAAAAAGAACAATTGTAATAGTTGGATGAATTGGAGTGGAGTTATACTCCATGATATAGCCGACACAATGGTTGTATAAGATTAAATTATACAAACATCTTTTAAAGATAATGCGAAAATGATAATTTTTATTTTAATCCTATCTTATTATAACAATAGATAGTGGATTAATTTATTATGTATTGATCTATAAAATAAGTTGATTATATTATACTATTTTATATAAGATTCAAATATTTATTAAAATATAATAATATTTTTATAAAAAATATAATAATATTTATTTGCACTCTATGTCTCTCTTGTACCATAGAACAAATGGGCCTCAAGCGTATTATGCTAGTATTTTAAGATATAAAATATATTAAAATAAGATAAGATTCATCTCCTTATTGCATATCTAGCTAATGAAAGTTAAATTCTTGTTAATTTTAATTCATCCAAAGTCAATCTAGAGTCTCAAGAAATACTAATATTTTATCATGTATTGGTTTAGGATTTAATATTAAATGTAATTATAATAAAAAAGATAAAAATATATATATCATATATAAATAATATTACACTTTCAAAATAAATGAAATAATTATCTAAAATTTTGTTTGATTATTTTCCTGGATATTTAATTTTGTTTTTTATAATTATTATTTAAAAATTTATTTTATTGTAATATTTATTTTTCCTCTCAATTTTATCTACAGAATGATATTGGAAATTAGAATAGTTTAGGAAGATGATTATTTCCTGTCCTTGATTCTCGTGCTGTGAGTTAAATGATTACCCGCCATAAATGTTGTTAGCTATTCAATTGAAGGCAAAACGTCTTTTGCATCCCAATGTAATATTGAAAGCTCCACCTTCTTTCAAGCATAAATTGTTCTCAAAGTTAACACTCTCAATGATTTTGCAATTTTAAGATTCGCATGCTCTCCGCCGTCTCCTTTCGCTTGCGCTCTTGTAAACTTCTTTGGGCATCATCGTGTTTGCTCGTTTTGTGAATTGAAGATATAATTCTCAATCCTTATGCTTCAATTTTTCTTGTAACTTTGAACTTTGTTGCTCCGAGACCCTTACAGATTCAGAACCATCCAGCAATAATTAACTGCTGAGGCCAATCCCTTGCTCCCTTGCCATACCTCAACCTATTTCCCTTGACTGCCTAGATTCTAAATCTCCTAAACTTGAGATCTTAGAATAGAAAACTAGCCAGAATATCCCCTGGAACTTTCTGATGAACCAAATCCCAGAGATCCCCCAATTGTCAGTTCTAAAGGATAGACGATTGTTTGGAGAGATCTATTGATCGTCAGTCTTAGAGATCAAATGATTGCCTAGAGATTGATCATCACTCCGTAATGATCATATCCACAATGTCGCTCATCCATTGATGATATTTGAGGTTGTAGGGGAAAGAGATAATATCTGCAGTTACGATGCTGACCCATTTTTTATGTTCTACAGCTATATCATCAACCAAGGTGGTGTTTACCCACCATTCTCATATTTCCAACATCCCGGCATCCCGTTCTTGGACATATGATCGTCTGCTTGACATAGTTAATATAAAACGATTGGGTCTTTCTAAAGTTCTTCAAGTTCATCCATTGAGAAGCTGACCTTATGCCAAACATCTCAGCGTTCTTCTACTTCTTTTCATCTTCCACGAAAAAGGAAGGAACATGTTATAATTCACCCAGTGCACCCATTGGTAGTTGCTCAAGAATCAATTCTTAAGCGTTCATGAGTGGAAAGAATCATACTTCAAGGTTGGAGTAAAGGAAAACAGTTCACCGTGTTAGAAGAATGACCAAGGAGAAACACTATTCCTTGGTAAGTGGTCACATCCTTTTACACCGTCTATTTGTGTGAAAAAGAGCAAGTACAATGCTGGCGATCAATTTATGATCGACGTTCTTGAAGATTTGGATCCCCTGGATGTGAAGACAACTTTACAAGTTAATTTTGTGGTTTTATTTTGATTTTTGTTGTTTTATATCATCCGTTGCCTTTGATCATATTCATATTAATTATTTTTCGGACTAACGATTCTTGTTCTTTCTATTGCCTAGATTGTCATTTGAACGGAGAAAAAATTGCCCAACATCAACGAGTTTCAGGCTTTTTACAAAAATAAGAGGAACTCTAGTTCTTCTTTTGTGCCATACGCCCTGCGATCCAACCAAAGGGCTGTAGAGAAGCAGAGGACCATCAAGGTGACGGTTGTGAAAATGATGGGACCCACTCCGATTCCCAAAAGTAAGCCAGGGATAATGTTGAAGAACACTTCGACTAGATTGTCTTACCAACTAAGGAAAGGCCCGGGCAAAAAAGACAATCTTGCTGCTTCTTCCCAAAGATCAGTTGATAAAGGGGAGGATGTGGCGACCAATAATCAACCCACCGATTGTCTTTCTGGCTGGGATGTTCTAAAGGATCATAAGATGGCAAAGGCATTTGTTAAAGAGGCTCATCTAATCTTGCCTTCTCATGGGCTTAATAGCTCCAAAAAGCTGGACTTCTTGTCTTACAAGGACTTAAATCATGTCCCCTTCACCTGAAGCCACAAAGGATCACGGGCAACTCTGTAACATCTTTCTACACTTAACCTGATTAAATTTGAATATGGATTCAGAATGGTGATTAGTTAATCATAAACTCGATTTAGATCAGATTAAAAGATGATTGATTATATCTTGAAGGAAAGATCTGAGGTGACTTTAATGATAACTAAGAAGTTCAAATACAAGGGAGAAGCCGAGAGATGGCACGAGAAAGAGGAGAGAGAGGGAGAATGAGGGTTGCAAATAAGGGGTTGGGATTCGTTGATGTCTATTTGATGTAGTTTAGCAATAAACAATTCTATCTTAAAATTAAATAAAATAATGTATTTTCTATTGCGACAAATTTAGTGACGAACTTCAGTCATATATCGTAGATTTGTTGCTAAATTTGTCAGCAACTGAGAAATATAATTTCTGAATAGAAATTACAGCTATAAAGTATTAGTAATAAATTTAATAAAAAAAATTTAAATTTATTTTTTTGTCCATCATTAAATTCATCATCGTATTAATACTCACTTATGATTTATCAATAATTTGACCACTATGTTTTCAACCAAATAATTAGATATGGAATTAGTGATGGAACTTATCTCGCCCATCGCTGTGTCCATTGACACAAGTTCTATCACTAAATTCGTATTATCCTAATGTCTTTATAACCCATTTGGAAATGGACTTTTCCATCACAAAAACCGGCTGTTGCAAAAATTTGTCAATGAATCCTGAGACTCTTGTGATGTAATATACTATTCTAACATTTTTCAATTGGGAACTTGTGCTTTCTTCCATTACTATTAGCCCTCTAATCATTTTTCCTATTAAATGTCTGTTAGCACAACGCACTTGTGCATGATCTCTCTTTAACGTATTTCCTCCTCCATTTTTCACCATAAATGTGTTCAAGACAGGTTATGTCACCGTCATGGGCGGAACTACAATCACGTCAATGTGGGCATTTTTTCACACTGAGCTCTGAATTACCTTTATATGTATAATACTTTTTTCTAAATATTTTTATCTAATATTGATTAATGTCCCTCTTAAATTTAGCCAGTGCCTCACTAAAATTAATTATATTAAAAAATCTTGATAAAAAACATAAATGTTATTTATATAATTTAAGGAAAGAAATAATTTATT
This sequence comes from Saraca asoca, assembly GCA_026873985.1. Taxonomy (NCBI): domain Eukaryota; kingdom Viridiplantae; phylum Streptophyta; class Magnoliopsida; order Fabales; family Fabaceae; genus Saraca; species Saraca asoca. Next base: position 1,324 of record JANHAO010013008.1, on the reverse strand, counting down.
TTTATAACAAAAATAATAAATTATAATCATTATATTTTCTTAAAGAATAAAAATTAATATAATTTAAGAAATCACTTGACCAATCAAAAATTGTATGACTTTATGTTTTAATTTAAATAATATATGTTAGATTAACAATCAACATTTAGATATATCACTTTTTAGTAATAAATCATTAATTTCATTTAAAATTATTTCAATATTATATATATGTATATCAATATAGAGATATATAAGATTAATATTTTTTTATATATATAATTCTGTGGACTGAGTTTAACTTATTTTTTAAATTTATTTTTATAATATATTATTTTTCTAATAAGTCCGTATATATTATTTTGTTAATAAAAATGTATTATAATTTTTTTCTTATTAATAATTATGCACAACTCTTGTTGCATGTTATATTTTATGCTTATATTAATAATTAATAATTAATTATTTTAGATATATTTTTAAATATTATTAATATATAAATATTTAACCCAAAGACCTTTGGGTCGTCCGCTACTGGTCACTGTTTGACCAAAAGTCTTTCTCTTTCTAACCTTTAATTGGCCAGTTATTGTACTGTTAAATTCTTATCATGAATATTTTATCTATCCGCACATTTTGGAACATTTATTACAAATTTCTAATGTGTCAAAATAGTTAAATTAAGCTTTTTAGTCCTTATAATTTTGTCTCAATTTTAATTTTATTTTTATATTTTTTAATTAGATCAATAAAATTTATTTTCATTTAGAATTAACTCCTTATCATAATAAAATTAGAGATTAAAAAGTAAAATATCTATCATCAAAATTATTAAAAAAAATCAAGAATTATTATAAAATGAAATTTCATTCAAGGAAGAAGTAGAATGTAAAGACACTAAAGAGAAATAACATACAGAGAAGAAAGATATTTCTTATTCAATTACTTCATGGAAACCTCTATTTATAGGCACATAATCATAAAGATAGATAATCTAAAAGGCAAGAAGAATAAATGAGATTCAATAATCTAGAAGGAGATTCAATGACTTTAGGGGTTTAAAAAATAAATGAATATTCATAATAATGAATGAATTTATAACATTCATTGTTTCAAGAGTTGATAAATTAAATGGACATCCATAATAATGGATGAATTCATAACACTTCCCCTTAGATGTCTATTTTATAAGGAATATGCCTCATTAAAACCTTACTAGAGAAAAACCTTGGGAATAAATCTTAGTAAAGGAAAAAGAGCACATCATTCCTTGTATACTCCCCCTGTTTCCAATATCATTGAAGATCTCTGAGTCGACACATTCCAATTTTATACACTAATCTTT
>JANHAO010013007.1:0-16073 GCA_026873985.1 Saraca asoca | reverse complement strand
TTTTTAATATTTACAAATATACTCTTATATTTTTATTATTTACGCGTATCCCCCACGTGTCGGTGTCCTATATTTTTTGAAAATGCCGTATTCCTGTGTCCGTATCCATGTTTCCTTGTGTCCACTTATTGGTGTCCGTGCAACATAGGTCATAGCTTGTAGAAGGTTGAATCACTTTTTCAAAGGTGCATTGAACTAGCTACTTAGTTTTGTAGATGTAAGCCACCAACTCAAGCATTTACATTTGTGTCACTTTCAGTAACAAGTTGACATGGAATTGTGGGCTATGACATCTATCATTTCAAAGGTGATGGTGTGCTCACTCTAGCAATTTTGGGTAAGGTCTTCTAATTAGTTGACATCTGCTTTGTTTTGTTCACATTTTGGCTTACTAATTTAAAATTCATTAAGCAATAACATTACATGATTGATTGCTTAATGTTTCCCATTTTTTACATCTTACAAGAAATTAACTGTTTAGCCACCCTCACCTGCAATTCTATCAATAGCATCAGGGATACAAGTTACAGAAAATAAATTCACCAATGGTGAGTTAGTTTTCATTTGTTGAATTATTATCCTTTATAATGGATGTTGCAATTCTTATTTGGTGTTTGTTAAATTATTTGCATATAAATATAAGTTTACCTTTGGAAATTTCATGCTATTTGCATATGAACATGTGTTGCTTGCTTGTGTCATATTGGTTAGTTTGTTTGCTCTCTAGCATTATGGCACCCACAAAGTAGCTTTTATGTTTGCACCAATTGTAATCATCTAGCTTCTATCCATTTTTTCTATTGGGCTATATAAAATAATACATTGAAACCCAAAGATAGTTCATGCTATATCCCTATATTATATCATACATTAAGTTTTTCTTTTATGTTCCACTAAAAACTAAAGCCATATATGTAGATCTTGGTCATTTCACAACTTTTTCAATGAGGAAAGCTTGGCTACATTTTATGCTTTGAATTGTTCTTAGTTATAAAAATTATTATTAACTTTTGTTCTTACTACCTCTCAACATCATATCTAGAATATGCATTGAAATTCTTACATCACTAGTGGCTAGATAGCCTCTAGTAGGAAATTCTTCATAGTATATATTTGAGTGTTAATTCTACTTTGCTAGTTTATTGAGGGCCCATAGGCTTAAATTTAGGTTTTGCCCATACTCATAGGTCTGGACCTTGATTTCTAAATGAGCTTAAAATTATTTAGGCTTAAGTTTGGGCTTAGACTCAAAACCCATTATATCATATGGGCTTTGGCCTAAGCTTGGCCTAATTGGCCCACAAGTAGGTCTAATCAATGTAAATCATCCATTGGGACAATCGCAAACTAGAGCAACTAGATTCACACCATGATTTTAATGTCTGACTTCCATTCAAATCCAAAACTAGAAAAAAAATAAAAATTATATTATGCAATTTTTAATTTTATTAAGCTCAACAAATTTATAACAACAAACTCATTATACCAAATAATAAGGTTGAAGTTTGACTCTAATACCAAATGTTAAAATTTACAAAATTATTATAATGTAAATAACATAATAAATTAAGTAGGGAAATATTTACCTACAATCATTATTATTAAAGTATAAATTGGGTTTGATAGGTTCTTTAGTCTCTACCACCATACAGCCACATTTAACCTCTATTGATGGAATCACAGGATCTCAATGTGCAAGCAAGATTAGGAACCCTATCAATTTATATCCTTAACGATTCTTCTCATCAAGAAAACCTTCTATATTTATCCATAACTGATTGATTGAAGAAAATCAGGTGATTGTGTGATTACCAAATACTTAATTGTTTAATAATTATCTTATTTAGTAATTCATATCTGGACCACTTTAAGTTTTTTAATATAATAAAAGTGCATGTTAACATTATTACCCTTAAGGTCTCTTAAAAAAAATAAAAGACATGCTACAATATGGCCATGTAACATGTCCTACTCCAACTACCAAATTTGCTTCAAGATATTGGCCCTAAAACTCCACAAGTCTAGTAAACGATTACTAGGTTAATTTCAAAGTCTCAAAAATAGGAAAAAGAAAAAGTGAGTTACAAGAACCCAAATGAGTGAATAAAGTAGTAAAACCCACAATTCTAAAACATCATTTATCAAAATTTAGGAAAAATTTTGGTTCTTTCCAACATATTTCCAAATACCATAAATTTATAAGACAAAATATTAAAGAAAACACATTCAATTCTAAAGAGACTCAATAGCATCGATAATAAATGCAAATTTCACTTTCAATGCATTCTTCTTTGGAAAAACTAGACCAATAGACTAATTATTTCATAATTCAATCTTAATTTTTGTAAGACAATAACCTTATATAGAAAATCCAAAACACTCAGAAATCTTAACATAATAATGTAAATAACTTACATGTGATAATTAAGCAGGATCCAATGGGATTTTTTCATATATAAACAAATAGATGACATATGTCAAATGTAGAAATCAGGGTCAAATCTCTGATTTAGTCAAACAAATGTAAGTGATGCCTAGGATTCAAGAGGTGGCCCATGGAACTTTGCTCCTAATGTCAAACAAATGTCCCAAAACCATTCATACTCCCTTTTATCTCTACACAGATGTCCTCCCATATGGCTCCCATAAGCCATGGCAATACAATCCAAATGCATTTAGAATTTTCTAAGGAAAACTTCCAAGGATCCATAATAAATTCAAATTGTTTCATAAATCCAAAAATAAACTTTTGCATCACCTTTATCATAAGGAAATTTTATGTCATTCACTTTCTTTAAAGTTTCAAAATATCACTTTTTAAATTGCTATTCAAACAACATTTTCATTTCTAGAGAATTCTCATATAAAGCATTGTAAAATCAATAGTTAAAATTCATATACAATTAAAATTCTTAACATTATGTAAGGAGGTTTTCAAACATATTGACATAACCCAAAATAGACTCAAGGGGCTATAACAAACTGAACGACCCTAAATACTAGTTAACCAGCTGTGGACAAATCATTTTGCCTTTGCACGTGGACAGCACGATCATTCAACCACAACCTAAAATCATTGGTCAACATGAGCCTTAATAATAGGATAGGTCAATCAAGGGTAACGACTTAAGGACACTTTGAGCTATGGTCAACCAACAAGTTACTTAGAACAATCTTAAGCTGATCAACCGGTTTGAAGGTTCCATGGCTACTCTTAGATGGTCAAGCAATCCGATGATGGTCTATCACATACTACGTATTAGGGATCATATATAAATTAGGTGACCACATTCCCTAATATGCTGAGTGAGATTGTCGCCCCATAATTAACATGTCATTAACACATAATCACATATCATTCACTTTAAGGGCAAAATCATGGTACAAACAACCCTTATATAAGAATACTAGTAAACTCTAAAAAGGGGATTTTTTACTCTCAAGGCATATACAAAAATAAGATAGATTGACTAAAGCATCGAAATGTGCTAAATGAATTATCTCTATCGTGCATTATTAGCCCTGCTCCTTATGTAGGGCATTTCACAACCTTGGAATACTGCATACAACAACTTGCTCTAGTCAGAAAGTTTCACGTATTAATAACAAAATAAAATTTTCAAGAATCATGTAAACAACTTATTGAAAAAAATGAATATGTACATGCAAAACAAACATTCATAAATAAAATTGAAATTAAACATAAGCTTTAGAATAAGTTCATAATTGTGTATATATTTATAAAATAAATTTAAATGTAGTAAATTTGAATAAAGTATCCACTCACCTCAAAACAAGTCCAAACATCCTATGAATCCAAATCATCCAAATAGTCAAGATTCCACTAACTCACTTCAATCTACAAGTTTTATTGACAATCAAAATATCTTGGATTAGTTCTGAATGAGGAAAAATACTAACTATCCCATCTAACTTCTAATAACTACAACCTTCTTAAATTTCCTAATTCAAAGTCACTCCTTAGGATCCAATCTATAAACAAGGGGTAAGGAAATATTAAACTCATACCAAATTTTGAAGTTAGGAATAGTGGTTCTAACCTATTTTAGCTAAAAATCAATTTTGAATTTCTAGCAACAATATTCTAATATAATTTAGTCCTATCCCACTAAGATACATAATGACACAGTCCAAAAATAAACATGTCTTGGGCTATGACCAACAGCCAGCCTAGAAGATAGCCAAAAATGCATAACCCTAAAATACCAATTTATGCACCACTTCTCTATATAAACTAGGTATGCACTCTTGAAAGGGATCTTTATTCTAATTCTCATTTTTACCTTCTCTCACAAGGTTACTAACTTGATCATCAGAGTGCTCTCTAGAACCCTAACTTTGATTATTTATGTTTTTATTTTGTAGATCTTGAAGATCAAGGTTTGTCATTGACCCATTTGTGGGGAATCCTTTTTCTTAATATTGTGAAAAAAATCTGAGAATGGCAATAGGTATCTCAAATGCATATATCAAACACCGCTATTTTCTACTTGATCTTTATGGAAAACTTTATGCGTACCACTCACTTCTACGCAACCACTTCTTTATGATCAAGAAAAGACTGGCCACATGATTATTGCTTTTAATTCCTCTTTTGGCATTAATATGGAAGCTCTCCAAATTCTCTGGGATAGTTATAGCAATGAACACAAAGCACAAAAACTTTATTATCTCTCCATCAAAGAGACTGATCAAAGATTACATAATCAAGTGGGATTAGGGAATCCAAATCTGAATCACATGAGATCTTATTCCTATGACAATCAAACAAGTCATCTCTTTCCCATCATCTGCAATCTATTAATTTTTGGCTTAAGGCTATTCAGACCAATAACACATCTTCTAATTTTGAGCTTAAAGCTATTCAGACCAAGAACTAAATTCCTGAAGAATTAAAATCTCAATTCATCATATAAAGAACCTCTTCAACAATCAAAGGTACAATATGCTAAATCCTAGCCTCAAACATGTCATATGCATAACTCAGTTAAATTTACTACTGCAACTACATGAGTACTTAATTTTGTGAGATGTTCTTGCTGTGTATTGTAAATAATTTGGTTGCTTGGTACTTTAATTTGAGTTGCATGTAAGGTGTTTGATGAAATGCCTAATTAAAATCATGTAATAGCCTAAATTTTGTGTGATTCATAGAGGAGGAACTGAATCAGCTCTTTAATCTTTGCATGCAGAGGGAAATTGAACAAGATAGTTTCTATTCCTAAGAAATGTTGTAAGAGGCAACACTTAATACTGCCTTGCCTAAAGTAGAGGAATATTAGACATTACCTTATGAAAGCATGTGAGTACTGGATAGTGTCAGATTGCTTTAATAAAAAACATGGTTAAAAGAAAACCACCCTATTGTACCTTATTTTTATCGTGACAAATCCATACTTACAAATCCAAATTATAGAGAAACTAAAGAGAGAAAAAAAATTATTCCTCTATTGCTAATAGATTCTTCTCTTGGTAGCTATACATATGCAAGTAATAAAATTTGCACTAACAGGAGAACTGTCATCATAGAATCTAAGATTAGACACACCAAAAAGGATGCTAAATTGAGCTACAATGATGAGTAAGTATATTGAAATTTAGTACATCTAAACAACCTAACTATTGACATAGATCCATGGAAATGAAAGACTTTTTTGTTGATTTTGCGTAATTCTAAGCTCTTGATTACTAAGAAGGTAAGGAAAATATTGGGTGGCAATAGCTTATTAAATGATGTATAATATAAGTGAGTTGGACTACATTACCATTGTCTAATGGCTCGTTTTACACTTCTTTTCAGAAATTATTATTCTTCTCACCTTAACTTGAATTTTTAGCTGAGTTCCAGGTTTAATATTGAAAGATGCACTAGACTTAGGAGCTTGTGTAAAAATTACTCTTAGTAATTTGTATAAAAATTACTATGACCATATGCAAAATGTGCATTTTTTTATTAAATATGAATCAAATATTTGTAATGACTGCTTTTGGTATGCAAATTGAATTGCAGATGTAGCATATATCATGCTAATTTGTAAAAGGCTCTTAATAATGATGCTATAAGAAAGTCTACTTTATGTGAATTGATGTTTTTATTCAAGTACTCCATGTGCTTGCTCCAATAAAATCATTTTTTTGGATAATTGTTTAGAACAATTGATTTATGTATGCTATCCATGAGCTCCCACATATAAGCAGACAAGTGATCCCTCAGCCATAGCTAACTATTTCTTCTAAATTGGGATATCCTAATTCCAAAAATTTATTTAATATAATTAAGAACTATATATACACATGTAACCTTTGATTCACCACCGAACACTTGTAGAACAATAATATAATCTTGTGCCTTCCATAGCATGATATTGGTCTTCACTTGATGCTAAATGTTTGGTTCCTTAAATTGCTTAAACATTTTTACATGCATATTTTTAGCAATGATGGCTTGACATGACACTTACATTATGTATTTGATTGGAACAAGAGTGAGCCAATCCTAAAAGCTTTAAAATATCATCTTAGTGATGATAGCCAAATGTTTCTCTTTTATGTGTAAATGCAAAGGATAATATGCCTGAACGTGCATGAAGATTACTTATACAATGGTTTATCCTACTACTTCTGAATATTATCTTTTACACATGGCATGATAAGCACACATGATGTTATTACTTAAAAAAATTATGTCATGGTTATTACTATAATTTATTATTAAAAATTGACACAAGAAGAAATATTTGCACATATCTTTACTAACTCATTATTATTCTTTGTATGTGAGGGAACAAAAACATATAAAGTTCAATGCTCTTCTTCAAAAATATCGATCAACTCAAAAGCTTAGAAAATGATTAACTTTCCAGCCCACAAGAAAGGTTCAACACTTCTTAAAACTTATATGTCTAAAAGCTTGATATGTAGTATTTCACAAAGCTAACGGAAAAGAAGGAAGAAATTGTAATGACACATCAAAAAGCAAATACATGTGGAAGCTAATTAATTGACTAAAAGTCAACAAAAAAATAGGGGGCTTGCCTATAAAAATACAACAAATATCATTCCTTACTCACTAATAGACATTGATTTATGCTTCTCTCAAGTGATAATTGACTTAAACATTGGAGCATACTCAGTGAGTCCATCATCGTGCATAACTAACTCTATTCACTATATAGGATTTTTTGGCCACGATCGGTCAATTTAAGCTATGGTAGAAGATTCAAGATGATGAAATATGTGTTTAATCAATCAAAGGAAGAAGAGAAAATAGCGAAAAATAATAGAAAATTAAAAAGATTAAGCTATGAGCTCAGAGATAAATCTGAGCAGTTCCCTTAGTGTCACATCAAACTCAAGCAATTCCCTCATTGTTATATCAAGTTCGAGTAGATTTCTAAGTACTAATAAAAGATCGAGCAGATCCCTTGGCATTAATATAAGACTAAGTAGTTCCCTTGTTAATATAGCAAAATTTGAGCAATTCCCTTTGTACCGCATCAAACCTGAGTAGTTCCCTCAATGTGATATCAAGCTCGAACAGACATCTCAACACTAATAAAAAGTCAAGCAGATCTCTTGATATTGATAGAAGATCAAGCAATTCCCTCAATGTGATATCAAGCTTGAGCAAATCCCTCAGCATTAATAAAAGACCAAGCAGATCTCTTAGTATTAATAGAAGATCAAGCAATTCCTTCGATACTATAACAAAATTCAAGTAGTTCTCTCGATACTGCATCAAACACGAGCAGTTCCCTCATGTGTTATATCAAGCCCAACCAAATCCCTCGACACTATTAAAAGACTAGGTAGATCCCTCAGCACATATAAAGGCTGAGCAGATCCCTTGGCACTTTAAAGACAAAGCAGTCCCCTTCGTATGCAAAGATCATGTAGTCACTTGGCATGTGAAAGCTTAAGCAAATCCCCTAGCACTTAAAAGACTGAGTAATCCCTCAATATGCAAAGATTGACTAGTCACTCAAAATGTGAAAGCCTAAATAGATCCCTTTACACTCAAAATACCAAGCAATCCCCTTAATATGGAAAGATCGAGTAGCATGTGAAAACTTAAGCAAATCCCTTGGCACTTAAAAGATTGAGCAGTCCCCTCGATATGCAAAGATCATGTGAATAGTCGAATAGTCCTCTCAACACATAAAGCCCAAGCAGATCCCTTAGCACTAATAAGAAATTGAATGAACTTCTCAGCACTAATAGAACTCGAGCAGCTCCTTTAGCAACTATGTGAAATCTAAGCAATTCTCTCGATACTAAAAAATGTTCAAGTGGCCCATTTAGTATCAAATTTAGGTCAAGCAACCCTAACATTAAATCTGACCCAAGCAACTTCTTTAGTATCAGGTTCAGGTCAAGCAATCTCAATATTAAATCTAGCCCAAACAGCTCCTTTAGTATCAAGTTCACATTAAACAACCTCATTAATAGTAAAACTAGCCCAAAAGGCTCTTTCAGCATCAATTTTAGGTCAAAGAACCCTTTTGACATTAGGTTAAATTCAAATGGTTTATTGATACTATACTAAACCTAAAAGAAATGATAGATTTAAAATTCATATTTTTAGATACAAGAATACAGTTGAACCACTGCAAGTCTCAAACATGTGACAATCGATAATTAAAGAAGATGAAGGTTTTCAAGTAAGTCGATCATCATATCCGGAGAGGAGAAAAGGGACAAATGACATAACCTAAAAATAAACATATCTTGAGCTATGAGTGATCAACTAACCCAAAAGATAGCCAAACAAGTCTAATCCCAAAACACTAATTTATACACCATTCCTCTGTATAAACTAAAGTATGTAATCCTAAAGGGGGTCTTCATTCTTATTATCATTTTTATCTTCTCTCACAAGGTCATTAACTTGAATATCAAAGTATTATCTGAAATCTCAACTTTAATTATTTATATTCTTATTTTGCATATCAAGACCTATCACACAAATATATATATATATATATATATAGAGGAATGAAATTTAACTACTACCCTAAGCGCCAGCTAGTAATTAGATGCCACGTATATTTTATTAACTCTTCTCACTTGATACTGATACTTATTAACTTCAATTAGCACGGTTCTATTGCTTGGTTTACCCTTTTTCTTTTTTCTTTCTTCTTTTTTCTTTTTGTCTTTAATGGACTTGTTTTCATTTTGTAAAAATTTGCTAAGCGGTGTTTATATATATATATATATATATATATATATATATATATCTCACTGCAACAATAAAAAGTTATTAACATAAATAAAATATATTGTTTAATTTTTACTATATTTGATACCTACCTGTACATACATGACTATTCTGATTTTTTTTTTTTTATGAAATAATGAAGTATTAATTATGCGGAAGGAGACCAATAGCATGCACAAGCACGTGAAGTATTACTTTAATTATTTTGTACACATAGAATATAATCAATTTAACACAGACACAAAAATAACGTGAAAAGTAGCTGTACCACAGCATTATTCTATAATTAAAATTACATTTAATCATCTTACAACATTATTTTATGATTAAAGTCATATTTAATTGTTTTATTATCTTGTCTGCACATGTGACTTTTCATATTATTTTTTATACAAGCATATACACACATATTATCTTGTAAATTAAACTAGTCATATTCTATGTGTTTAAAATAATTAGGGCAGAGTAATTCTATAAAGAATTTGATTTCTTGGCATGTTGAACATTTTTATTGTTGGAATGTCTATTTTACACTACAATTTATGTTTTTTATTTCATTTATTTACTTTGAGATTTGAAAAATTATAATTCAATAATGAGAATACTCAATTTCTTAAAAAATCAAATTTCCACTAGAATTATCTATTAGAGTATCTTAAAAAAAAAAAATGTCTATATCTAGTGTGCATGTATGTATTAGTTGTAATGCTATTTGCCTCTTAAACATATAATTAATATTTTTTTATTTTATAAAAACAAAATAATTAAAGTTAAGTCTACTAAAAAAAATGTGTCATATTAGGATATGTAACAAATATTGTAAAATAAAATAATAAGGAAGTAACTGGTGTTAATTGCGACAATGTGTATCACATTTAGTTGATAGCAATTTATAATATAAATTTAAATGAAAAAATATAATATATTTAAATATTATTGAATTTTTATTATATTTATACCTATTAAATAATTATATAATTAATATAATTATATTCATCTTAATCATGAAGAAATACTATATTTCTTTTAGTTTGATAAATTTATACATTAATATTTCAAATTAGCTAAATTTATCATTCGAGTATTTTTATCTTTTTAAAAATATTTTCTTAATATTTTAATACTCAGATGAATTTATTTATAAATTATTTTATTCAAAAATTTAAATTAACCTTTTTATGCTAAAAGATTTAATTACTTAATTAATAAAAGTTTATGCATTATTATAACTAATATAATATCTTAAAAAAAATATACATTTTAGAGATATTTTTATGAAGTTTTAGAAATATTTTAAATTAAAATTGTGATAATTACTTAAAAATGATAAAAATTTCAAAATAAGAAATTATGAAATATCAAATTTAGTGTTTGATATTCAAAGATAATACAAAATTTTGAAAAGTGGAAATTTTTAGATAATATTATCTACCAAATCATAGTATGTAAGTATAATTATTTAATACATATAAAAATAATTTAAATTGAAATCTATTAAATGGATTTATACTAAAAATTAGGTATAAATAATTTTTTAAAATAGATAATTTCTGTAAAGAATGAGACTATATAGCATTTATTAAGATGGTTTATAATTTAAAAATTAGAGCATATATTATCAAAATTATTTAAATTTTAAATTATATAACTCACTAAAATATCAAAATATATCTAACTGTTATTTTTAATATTAATATTTAAATTTAATACAATAAATGCTAGTTGAAAATTATTTCAATAATATTAAAATATCAAAATTTTATTACTTAAATAATTTAAATATTAAAAATTTAAAATCAAAATATTATTTGATAATTTAGAAAATTAAAAAATTAAATTAAAATTTTAATTATTTGATAGCAATAAAATTAAAAAGTTTAAATTAGAAATTGATTATAGATAATTCAAATAAATAATTATTCTTATAATAGATAAATATATAAGTTCTATACATTATTAAAATTGGAAAAAACAATTAAAATTTCTTCTCACTTGTTCTCTTGTAGTAAGTGAAGTACACATGCTGAACAGTAATATTTGAGTAAAAGTAAGTGTTATAACTTTTATATTATTTGGAATATATATTGTTGTATATAGGTAGCTACTAGACGATGATTAGATTAGGTCTAGATACTGCTATTTTAATATGTTTTAAGGATGCCAAGCATGTAAATTTTGATCACTCCCTGTTAGGAGCTATAGAAACTAGTGCATGGCAAAGACCGATACATTTCAATTGTTTCCCTAATATTTCTATATGTTTAAGAGAAACATATAGGGATAGGATAATAGTCTTAAATACCAAATTATTCGGATACAATATGGCACCTAGGACAATTCATGTAGTAATAACCTGTAGGATTCAGTTGAAATTCACAAGCTTTAGATAACTCTAGTAGAAATTTACAAGCTTTAGATAAAGCTTTAGAAATGGCTTCCAAATTAGCCTCCGAGAAAGAAGAACCTAAGGTAGAAACCCTGGGAACTCTAGCACCTTGGAGACCCAAACAGTCAACTTTCCAAAATACTTTGGAACCTTAAATCACTTTCATCTAGAATTCCTACAACGGGAATAACATCTATGAATGGAATATATATGGTAAATCTGAATATGAGATAATCCAATTACTTCAATAAATGACTATAGTTAGCACAACCTATCAAACAATGCATCGATGTGATGATACGGTATTTGTTCATGTCCTAGTTATTGAATTTATTGGCCAACTCAAGGGTTAGTGGGATGATCATCTCACAAACTCAGAAAGAAAATAAATCCATAGTGCTCTCAAATGTGATAGTCAAAGAGAATCAGTATTAAGAACAAATGGAAGACCTATTCCTGATGCTATAAATACCTTGATTTAAACTATAACCAAACATTTCATAAGAAATCTAAGCCTGTGGAAAGACAAATCAGCTGAATTACTTCAAATCTTAGGTGTAAAACCCTTAGCAATTTCATATTGTATAAGGATACCTTCTTCAAGCAAATTTACTCTAGGGCTAATGGCAATCAACCCTTTTGGAATGAGAAATTCCTAGCCGAACTCCCTAGATCTTTAAGAGATAAGGTTAGAAAGAAAAGTAGAAATAAATTCAATACAATTATTCCTTATAAACAATTAGTGGCTTATCCAAAAAGTAACCCTTAAAATCTACTAGGAAGATAAGATTCATAGGCAGTTAGTAAAAGAAAGAGCCCCTAGTCGTAAAGAGTTAGGATCTTTCTGTGAACAATTGGATTTTACCTACCCAAAAACCTACAAACCAAAGCATAGGCATAGGGAGAAATAGGTAAAAGCTAATCTGAAACCATAAATACATAGGAGTAAAACCACTAGTAGGGTTTTTAGAAGAAAATTAAGACACACTCCTCCACTAAGTGTAGACATAAGACCTATCTATTATAGATGTAATAGGCTAGGTCATATAGCCAAATATTGCAACCTAAATAAAAATATTAGAAATCTTGAACTTGACAAGAAAATACTCAATCAAATTAGCAATTTACTTGCTAAAACATATTCAAAAGAATCTTCTCCTGAGGATGAAGAAGTCCAAGAAACAAATCAAATTCCAGAAGACGATTGCTACTCCAATTCAGAATCTGAAGAATCAGTATCATCTGAAAATCAAAATGTTTTAAATGTTCTTTCTGTAGAGCAAGATTTACTTTTTGATTTCATCTGCAAATTGTCAAATGGTAATGAAAAAAGAAATTATTTATAGGAATTTAAAAGGACTCTTAAAAAATCAAATTCTTCAAAGCCTCCAGTTTTAAACAATTACAATTTCAAAAATGTCTTGGAAAGATTTAATTCAAAAATTTACTTTACAAGATTTACAATCTGAAGTAAATCTTCTCAAAGAGAAAGTCAAATGTTTAAAAATCCAACAAAATCAATTTCAATAAATGTTTTCTAAACTTAAGAAAGGTAAAAATAGAATTGAAGATGAAGGTGAAAGCATTACGGGAGATGATGTTTTTAAACTCACCTCTTTTTTAAAAATCCAAAAATAGTACATTCTAATAGAACTCATAGTTAAAGATGAGTATACAATCAAGACAGTAGCCTTATTTGATACTATTGCTAATTTTAATTGTTTCCAAGAAAGATTAGTTCCAACCAAATATTTTGAAAAGACAAAAGAAAGACTTAGGTCTGCTAATGGATCTAAGCTCCAAATTCAATTCAAACTCTCAAATGTTGTCTTGAAGAATGAATTTCATGACTTCAAAATAGATTTTTTGTTAGTTAAAAATATGACTGGTAGAATAATCATAGGATCTCCATTCATTCAACAGATAATGCCTTTTTTAGTATATGTTGAAGGAATAGAGACTGAAAAACTAGGAAAAAAACAAGTTTTCAAATTTCTCAAAAAACCTGTTTTGAAAAATGTAAATTTGATTGAAAACAAAATAAATTAGATTAACTATCTTTCGAAAGAGATTAGCTTCAAAAGAATAGAACAACAATTAATTACTCCAATTGTTCAAAATAAAATAAAGGATTTAGAAAATAAAATCCAAAATCAAATTTATTCTGATTTACTAAATGCTTTTTGGAAAAGAAAACAATATATGGTAGATTTACCATATGAAAATAATTTTTCAGAAAAATAAATTCCAACAAAAGTTAGGCCAATTCAAATAAATCAAGAACTTCTGGACTACTACAAAAAAGAAGTAAATGATCTCTTAGCCAAAGGGATTATCAGAAAGTGTAAAAGTCCTTGGTCATGTTATACTTTTTATGTTAATAAAAATATAGAAATTGAAAGAGGAACTCTAAAACTTGTAATTAATTACAAACCTCTAAATAAAACTCTTCAATAGATCAGGTATCCAATCCCAAATAAAAAGGATTTATTAAACCGATTGCATTCTGCAAAAATCTTTTCCAAATTTGATATGAAGTCAAGTTTCTAGCAAATTCAAATAAAACCTGAGGATAAATACAAAATAGCATTACAGTCCCATTTGGTCAATATGAATGGAATGCAATGTCGTTTGGTTTAAAAAATGCCCTTCAGAATTCCAAAGGATTATGAATGAAATTTATAATCCTTAGACAAATTTCATAATTACTTATATTGATGATGTTTTGGTTTTTTTGCCAAAATATTGGTCAACATTTCAAACATCTAAACATTTTCTTGAAAACTACCCAGAAAAATGGTTTAGAAATTTCAAAGAAAAAGATTTCTCTTTTTCAAACTAAAATCAAATTTCTTGGTTATCATATCTTCCAAGGAACTATCACTCCAATTGAAAGGATAATTTAGTTTGCTGATAAATTTTCTGATCGAATTATTGAGAAAACTCAACTTCAAAGATTTTTTGGATATTTAAAATACATCTGATAGATTAAATATTATTCAACCTTTGCATGATAGATTAAAGAAATCTCCGCCTCTTTAGACAGATTTCATACAAATGTTGTCAAGAGAATCAAATATCAAGTCAAATGCTTGCCATGTTTACAACTTAATGATTGATAACAAAATATTATACTCATTTAATTGTCTTTTCACTAAGCTTTTTAAGTTCCAAATATGACTTACTTTAGTTGTGTTATGATATATTTATGGTGTGATGTCAATTGGATTCATTATGGAAAATTTTGTAGAATTTGGCTTTGTTGAGTAGTTTCTATATTTTAGTTATAACTCGAGCTACACTTGTCCAATTAATGTGATTCTTATCTTGTAGGAAAGTTAAGACATAACGCTACAACCTTCATGAAGACCTCCAAGGCTGAATCTCACAATTGGCTATCTAAATTTGGGGTTAAACTCAAAACCAAAATACTGCCTCAGCCTGTCTCGAGCAACTTGACCTCTAAGCACTCATTAAGCCATATTTGGAGCTATACAAGTCCAAATGAGGTCAAACTAAGCCTAAATGGAAGTTAAGACATAAAGCTACAATTTGATGAAGATTCTAGACTTAAATCTGGCAAATTGGGCATACAAATGGAGCTATAACACAGAGGTAGAATGTTGATGAATTGGGCCTCTACAGAATTAGAGTTTTAGGCCTCAATTGGCATGAAGCTTGAGCCCAATGGATCATCCCTTGCACCAGCTCATACTTAACCAGCTAGAGAACAATAAGTCAGAAGAAAACTAGAAGAAGCAACCTGCATTGATGTAGAACATGCAAGAGGAGTGGCAGTAAGCAGCTAGACTACACCAGCCATCATTGCATACTCCACCAACCATACAGCTAGCTTCTCTTTTCCCAGGCAAAGTCCTTGTAGTTTTAGGCTTTTTAGTTCAGTTTAGAGGGTAGTTTTTAGAGAGTTCCAGCAAAGTAGTGTAGGACATTTTTCTTTTCTTTTCCTTGTACTTTTCTGCCTTCCATGGAAGGCTAAGTTTGTAATCAGTCCAAGGGATTAATAGCTTGAAGATTAATGCTAAGATTCTGGCTTCAACTTGTATTCAATTGTTTGTCATTTCTTCTCCTTTCCTATCTATTTTTATTGAGTTATCTGAATTAAATGGCTTCATTTAATTTGGATGACTATATGGTTATTGCTTAATAATCACTTTAGAAGAGAATGGCAAAATAATCCAACGGCTCGACCCAATGTTGCCTATACTACAAGTAGTTTAGGTAGCTCAATTTATAAATTTCTAATCCTGATTGACCTCGACAATCGATCATTGGTAGTAACTAAATCCTACAATAAACAATAATGCAAAAACAAAAAATAGAAGAAATAAACCAACCAGCCTAAGGGAATCAACTAAACTTGAGATTAATGTATCCTTGATCACTAAATGTTCATTCAATTGTTAATCATATTTTCTAGCCTTAAAT